>CM030860.1:9209906-9267406 GCA_018105865.1 Metaphire vulgaris | reverse complement strand
ACTACTAATTCAGTCACTGTGGATTTGAAACACCCTCCCCCCATTTGAGACCAACACACTCCTCACCCCCACAATTTGAGCCACGGATGACCTTTGTTTGCTTGTCAGACTTTTTCGGCAGGTGACCCCCCCCCCCAGAAAATGCCGACCCCCAATTTGAAAATCCTAGAAATAACCCTGGTGCCAACTCGTCGTCTTTTCTGTTGAATCGCCGCAGAATTACAATCTTCCAAGGAGACGTATTGCTATGGAAACGGTAAAAACGCAGTTTTAAAAGCAGAATGGTTCAGAAGGTAAGGTAAAGGTAAAGGTACACTCCATAGGCTCAGCGCCCGTACGGAGAACCGAATGGTTAGCGCCTTCAGTTTTACATAGCAACGGCTGAATGAGGGCGGTTGCCAGCCTTTCCCTCGACGCCTTTCCTTCCACCGAGTTAATACCCGATGTACTCATTCACAGCTGAGTCGACTGGGGGCGCTTCTGACAGAAACTACCGAAAAGTTTCTGCCGCGGCCGTGGGGAGTTGAACCACGGACCTCAAGATTGGCAGACCAGTGCGCTAACCACTGCTCCACCGCGCACCTCAGAAGGTTGCCGTGGATTAATTGCTGTCATTTTTGTCTCAATGCCGGACAAAATCTTGTTGCAAGCAGCAACGTACAGCAGAACTTCGTTATAACCAGGGCGTAGCGACGGGGTATATCGGTATATATATATATATATATATATATATATATATATATATATATATATATATATATATATATATATACCCCGAAATCAAACTACCTTAAAATTTTAAACGTGTTTTTAAAGATTTTTAAAGTTTTCAAAGATTTATAACCCCTCCTCAAACAAATCACATTATACCCCCTCACCAAATCATCTACAAATCAAATTCCTGGCTACGCCCCTGGTTATAGCGTACCTAGCGTATCTATAAAATTTAGTGCGTTACATTCAATACCATCCAGTACTATAGCGCAACACACGGAACCGTACATGGCAGTACATTGTAACCGAATATACGTTACAAATGAGTCAATCGATCAGTTAATCAATCAAACAATCAACTTCTATAGCGCCACTATCATACTGCCCAGGACATCAGCCGATGGCGCAGTCCGTTATATCGAGGTTCTGCTGAGCATACATGTAGAAGAAACCCTGTGTAAGCAGTGCTATTCGTTTAAAACCGAACTCCAAATGCAGTTTCCAGGAATGCGTTCAAGTTGTCGCATCTTGTACAGTTGGATGTCTCATCCTCGTCAATTATTAACGTCATTTTCACATGGCGACTTGAAACGAGTGGTAAATCGGGGGTGGAAAAGACTGGCGTCTTCCTGTTCCGGTGGAATCGCTAACGCCGATTCAGTAGCCGGGGGTGGAGTGGGGGTGGGAGTGTTTTTAGCGTCGGTCGTGAAGTAGTCTTCCGCAAGAGGGCCTTTAAGTCGGTCCGCTGTCAACTGGGTGCACTTTGTCGGTGTCCGGTGGTGATTTCTACCGGGATCTAAACGGCTTCCAGCGACTGCCCGAAGATGAGTGGACTTTTTCTCGATGCCACCGGTCGCTGTCTGTCTGTCTACAGCAAATGGCTGCCCTCAAAGTGACGTTCTGAAATATGTAGGCCTGCTCTTGGAACGGGGTGACTCTAATGGTCTAACTCTAACGGTCGAACCAAGTCTCGGTGCGCCAAAGTTTTAAAAAAATGCAGACTAGCTTCTAGTTTCAGAGCGGAAAGCAATAATTAAAGTATTCGCCATTGGTGAAGTCACGGGAGCCCGGCTCCCCTATTCGGGCTAGGGCCCAATGGCGGCTCCAGGATTTGGCAAGAAGGGGGGCGTTGCGTTGGGGTGGCGTTGCGTTGCGTTGGGGTGGCAACTTCTAAGCATGGGGCCAACCATTTGTTGATAGGTATGTAGTTGTAAGTATAGGGTCGAAACAGGGGCCACTGGGTGGGGGGTGGTCAGGCATTCAATAGGATCCCCATGTGGAGCTGCCACTGCTGGAACCGGTCGCTGGATTTGTCCAAAATCGTTTAGAACTTTGTTTTTGGGTGGGTGGGTGGGTGGGGGGTTTAGTTGTATGAACTAAATCTAAGAGAGTGTTTGAAACTCGAAAGTCTTTGGCGCGGCGTCCCTTTTCACCCAAAAATGTGTCTATGTGCCTTCACCCCCCAATATTCCGGAATCCTGTATACCCCAGTCTTTTTCTCGTTCTCCGCTATACTCAATTAGTTGCAACGTCAATGACTGGAACTTTTCGCGTTTTGTAAAAACTTTGCGACAACCGATCTCTTTAAATCCCCAGTGGCGTAGCCAGGATTTCCGGAAAGGGGTGGGGTTTGGTTTTGATCGTAACCAACTTCAAAAAATTTTGACAAGCAAAAAAGGTCATTTTCGTTTTTCCTCTTGTACTTTTTTCCTTTGCAGATGTGCTGACAAGTCAACTTACATCTTTAGATTCTATAGCGCTTAAAAATATTTAGGGTCGGCAGCCAAGGGAGGGTTGATCCCCAAAACCGCGTCGGAAAATTAAAAATGTATGGAAACACATTAAAAAAATTTCGTCGGCAGTCAATGGGGGGTTTAACCCCCAAAGCCCCTTGCCTACGCCACTGTCAATCCCACTTTTAAAGTGCTGAGGAAGTTTCATGGTTTGCTGCGAAGCGTGACGAATTACGGAAATTTAGACGATTTCTAAGAGACGCGTCGTTTCTTGGTTTACGTTCAGACATGAGAAAATTGTATGACAATTAATTACAATAATTAATCGAACGGTAATATTATTTGGCCGAAAGAACGGTTACAGGTGGTAGCCGCCCCAGCTATAACAGCCCCAGTTATGACCGCCCCAGTTATGACCGCCCCAGTTAATCTATGGGTTTTGACGAAAATCAGTGTATTGCACCCATACGAGGTCATATAATCATCACCACAAAACCAGACACGAATTACTAACCCTAAACGACACTTACGGCAGCCATAGCTGGGGCGGTCATAACTGGGGCGGTCATAGCTGGGGCGGACGCCAAATTGGGCGGTCATAACTGGGGCGGTCATAACTGGGGCGGTCATAGCTGGGGCGGCTATAGAGTGATACCGAAAGAACAACAACGAATCCAAATTATCAATTATTTCTCACGCACACACTGTACAGTGTACATGTACGCTGTACATTAGCAGAAGCAAGGGGGTCACGAAACTGCGACTACGGGCCAAATCCGACCTGCGAAGTCAGTTAATCCGGCCCACCACCTAGATTTACTCGACAAAGCTAGGCGCCATGTCACTTTCTTTTTGCTGACGTCGACTTTTGGATATAATCTTTTGGCAAATAAATGCATTGGTTCTCTCTGTTTCTGTGTGTTTGTGGCACTCTATGTCACTCACGCATGGAACGCTAAACTTTGTTTTATTTCTTTGCAGATATCCGGAATCTTCTTACATTCTTTACATTCTATAGCGCTCCATAGTGCAGGTATCTTTTGTTTTTGGCCATCGTCATTTTAACGGCGCTCTATAAATTGTCATGTATAGAATAGAATCCAGGAGTCTCCATCACTCGATATATTCAAGAAACGTCTCAGATCTTGGCTCTTCAGAACTAGTCATTTACATTGGCGTCCGGAGGGGGGGTGCAAGGGGGTGCGATTGCACCCCCTGGACAAATTATGGAGTTATGAAAAAATTAAAATTGCTTGGTTCTTTCGTCACAAAACCTTGTTTTGCACCCCTCTGGAGTTTTTTTTCATTTCTTTCGTCACAAGACCTTCTTTTGCACCCCCCTGGAAAAATTTCTGCGAGCGCCCATGGTTATTTAGTTATGTAATGTGCACGCGCAGTCTATCGCCTAGTCACCACAATAATCTTGACTTCACTTACTTACTTACTTTGTCCCAGACCTGTATACGCTCTGGCTCACAGGTACTGAAGAGACTGGTTATATCGTGGCCCGTTCTTCTTGTTCTTTCAGTTAACCGGCCCGCCGTCAAAGAGGTTTGGTGACCCCTGGCAGCATATGCAGACAAGGTACCTTTACTGCTTAATCACTATACTACATAGGCCTAGGATTGCCAACCGTCCTTTATTTCAAAGGACAGTCCTTTAATGCACCTCTGAGTCCTTGTCCTTTAGCGCTTTTATAAAGGACCATGGTTTGTCCTTTATTTCAAAAATCAAGTCATGAAACCACACATTGCAATTGAAATTTCCTTTTTTTGCTTGTCACCGCACTTCAAAATGAAGTTAACCTTTTTTCCCCGCACCGGGTGACACCAAGGTTTTTCCGCACCGGGTGTCCTTTATTGAAATTTGTCAAAGTTGGCAACCCTACATAGGCCTAACTGCTAGTTATTTATAAATAACTAATCGAGTTGCTGCCACAGCTACCTTGCCAGTGGACCAATTTACCAGGTTATGTGCCAAAGACTGCACGAAAGAAACCAGACTTATTCGAAAACTATATGCATCCACCAATGATTCTTCAGAAGAGACGCTACACAAATATTCCGTTACATGCCATGACATTTTGAGCTGCGCGGGGACTGTTTTAAGAAAAATTTATCACTGCACTAAATCCAGAAAATTTGTGGATATCGGCGCTTTTAAAAAACAAGCAAAAAAGGTCGTCCGGAAAATTTAACACTGCACAAAGCACAGAAAATATTGCATGTTACCACTGCACATTTTCATTTTATCATTGCACATTTTGTGTATCACTGCACGTTGAAACAGGTTCTGGAGCTGAGCATTGCCGCGGTGAAGGTTTACCGCTGCAAAATATTCCATCGTGAAAATACAGTGTACAACAGCGGAACTTGTAAAATTGGTTTCGCTAAGTATTCGATTAACACAGTCTCTAATAATATTAGTAATTAATTCAGTTATCTTTCTCGGATCTCAAGCAGTTGCTTCGTTTTATTTGTTGATTTCTCTGAGTTTTTGTATGCGTAATCTGTCGCCACTCAGAGCTTAGGCAGGACGTATAACCGCTGGCCAATATTATAAACAACCAGGGCCGGATTAAGGTCCGAGTGGGCCGGGGGGGGGGGCTGAGAAAAAAAGGCCGTTGCCTATACTGAAAATCTCTGATAAGCAAAAAAAGGTTATCTCCCTTCCCCGAATGGTGCTGACAAGCAAAAAAAAGTTTATCTCGAAAATCGGTGGGCCTATTTTCACGATGGGCCGGGGGGGCTACAGCCCCTCAGCCCCCGTCTTAATATGGCCCTGTAAACAATGCATGCGCCTATGAGACTCTCATTCGACAAACGCATTGACATGACAAGAATAACTGTAAGTCAAACGTATTCACTAGTAGACGGCAGAGACAAGGTACAAAGTCTGACCAGTGACCTTACTAAGCCGTGAATCAAGTGTTCAATGGGTCCCAGTGGCCATCTCTAGTTACCCGTTCAAGTGTATCTCCGTAACGTGATGGTACGCTGTCCAATCAACTAAGAGCTGTGATCCTAGGAATTCAACCCAATCTTTTCTTAAGCTGCCTACAATGCATAGTGCCGCTTCATAATGCGTCCGAGCATCAGCTGATCGCACATCTAATCACAGTGGCACAAGATCCGGGTAGAATTCAGGTAAGTGCGCGGATATGAATAGGAATAGCCATATATATATATATATATATATATATATATATATATATATATATATATATATATATATATGGTTCGTTTTATAAATCATTTCTTGTTATACTGTATGTCCTACGACGCTAGAATTTACAGCAAGAAATGATCGCTAGGTGGAAGAAAGATAATTTCCCTTTCCTTCTAACTGCCTCTCTCTCTCTCTCTCTCTCTCTCTCTCTCTGTCTATCTGTCTTTCTTTCTTTCTTTCTTACTTTTTCTCTCTCTTTCTCTCTGTCTCACTATCTATTCTCTCTCTCCTATTTTTCTCTCTTTCTCTATTTCTCTCCCTCTTTCCCTAGCTCCTCTCTCTATTCTTCTCCCTTTCTATCTCTTTCTCTCTTTCTCTCCCTCTTGCCCTATCTCCTCTCTTTCTATTTCTCAATCTTTCTATATCTCTCTTTCTCTCTCTCTTTATCTCTCTCTCTTCCTCTTCCTCTCCCTCTCCCTCTTTCTTTGTCTCTCTTTCCACCCTCTCTCTCTTTCTCTCCGTCTCTCTTTCTCTCTCTTTCCTTCTCCCTTTCCCTCTCATTCCCTCCCTCCCTCCCTCTCTCTCTTTCTCTCTTTCATCCGTCTCTCTCTCTCCGTGTTGTTCTGCCGGTCGTCGTCTTTGTGTCGTCGACGGACACGCTCGTTCGTTCCTCTAAGTCCACCCGGAAGAGAGATTCGTGATCGCCGACGGGCGACACCGTGGCCCGCATCGGCAGAGGAGCGTCGACGACCGGTCGCCGCCAGCGACGACGACGACGGCAGCAGCAGCAGCGGCTGCCCCCTTCCGCCCGTCATCGTCGACGGCGGACGACGGCGAGAACTCGCCGAACGCAGCGACCGGCGGCGGCGGCGGTAGCGGCGGCGGCGGCGGTGGAAAGCCTTCGCGGCGGCGACAGATGTCTTCGTGCGAGGCGAAGGGCAGCGTCGTCCCTGGGACCGATGACCTCAACGACCGTTGGTCGAGCAGGATGGTTGTCGGCCACGTCCTCTGGTCGCGCTTCCTAATCACAAGTATCCCAAAGCATTTTCAGCAAGTAAGCAAACGCCGTGGATTTCATATAGCGCCTCTTGCACTTCTACTCAGAGGGATACGTTAACTTCTTGTTACTTTATGGATGCAGACTCAACGACAACAGTCATAATAATAATAATAATAATAATAATAATAATAATAATAATAATAATAATAATAATAATAATAATAATAATAATAATAATAATAATATTATTATTATTATTATTATTATTATTATTATTATTATTATTATTATTATTATTATTTAAAGTGGTTCAGGAGGATTTGCCCTGTGTGAGAACCACTGTTGTGTCCTTCCAGTTGTAGAGGGCAGAAGTCGGAATTGACTGCTGCATGAATGATTGCAGTTTTACAATAATAATGCTAATAACAATAATAGTAGGCTTAATAACAACTGAATTTTAAGCGATTCCGTAGAATTTCTCCTCTGTTGAAAACCACTGTCGTTCAATCATCCATCTATCTTCAACACAATGGAAATCCTACTAAACCACTTAAAACCCAGCGTTATAATTAATTGAAATCAGTAAGCAAATTTGCGTCGCGGCTGCTTAAACTTTGAATCTAATATCATCTATTTCGTCTGGGGCTCCCTACGTTACCCCTCTTGAAGTCTCTGCGTCGAAAGACTCGGAACAAAATGTCTTTGTCTGCCTAATTTATGGCGTTGCTGCCATGGAATTCTGGCTACGCCACTGGACCAGAACATGGGCCACTCCCCTTTTTCAAGGCAAATCCATGAACATTGGCTAATCAATTTTTAGATTTGAGGCACACTGTGCTGTGTATCTGTAGTCTGTCCAGCATCTGATCCCCCAATCTGAAAATTGCTTTTAGAATGTACCGTTTTGCATATCTTGTGCTGCATACGATAAGAATTCCTCCGATGAATACTCCAACAGCCACTCCGAGAGAAACTATCAACAGCAAACCTACAAAAACCAAACACCTTTAATTAGTAGAATCTCCATTTTTGCAATACGCTCAAGATATCTTAAATTGAATATCTTGTGTGGGTATATGTGTGTGTACGAGAGAGGACCACGGGTCCATTTTTGGAACCCAATCCAACCCATCAAATCTCCAATTAACCCGACCCATGCTGGTAAGAGAATTACTTGACCCAACCCACCGGAACACATTGCAATATTTCTTAAACCATAACTTATTTTCTGACTCAACCCAACCCAACCCACCATAGATATAGAAAAGTCTGACCCAACCTAATCCAACCCAACCCAGTGGCGGCCCCACATGGAGAGTCCGGGGACCCGTGCTACGCCTATTTAATACCTGGCTCCCAATGGTCCCCCTGTTGGGGCCCTATACTTACTACTACATACCTATCAACAAATGGTTGGCCCCCACTGCTTAGAAATAGACGTTTCCACCTCAACGCCCCCCCCACTTGTCAAATCCTGGAGCCGCCGCTGACCCAATCCATGGGTTAACCCAACCCATAGACATTTCTGTGTGTGTCCTGTTTAAGGCGTGATCCCAGGCCTCAAAAGGGCTTTGGTCAAGTGGATATAGGCCTAGCGACAACCTCCGGGTCTTCGTTTGAAAATCGGTATTAGATTTTATTTTTCAAAAATGTAAAATCCGTTCCTACTCAGAGGGAAAACCCCGATTTCGCTCTCGGATCGTGTCGTCGTACTCCACGCCGTGCAGTTGTCCGGCAGCGCGTCGTCCTTACTGGACTGCGTGCAGTTCGACTGTGGCCGGGTGAACAGCTGCTTGGCATTGTTGACATCGTGCATGAAATTTTCTTGTTTATCGGATTTTCGAGACGAATGGACGTAAGAAATAGCTGCGAAAATGAACAACACTCCAGCGCTGCACCCAGGGATATTTTACACCCCCTAACACCTCCCCAACACCCCCAATCTGAGACCGGCACCCCAACACCCCCCACTCTGGGGTGACCTTTGTTTTGCTTGTCAGACTTTTTTGGCAGGGACCCCCAAAATATACCGACACCCCCCTCTAAATTGATAATCCTAGAAATGACCCTGACTGCACCAGAGAAAGAATTCGTAAATGAGAAGATTTACAAATCACATCAATCAATCAATCGATCGATTGACGATTGATCGATCAACAGACTTCCATGGCGCCACTATCATAATGCCTAGGGCGTCGGCAGATGGCGAACAAAATCAAAATACGAATTAGAGTCAGGTCAAGCGAATAAGGTCAGGCAGATCGGCGGGGGGGGCAATCTAAGGGGAATAGGTCGAGACAAACAGGTACGTTTTTGTGGGGTTCTAAGTTCGACGTCTTTATCGGGCTTTGCACAGAAACAAAGGACGAGACAAAGTCATCTGTTAGTGATGTCTATGTCTGAATTTGGAGTGGGGGCAAGGCTAGAGAGGAGTGGGGGGAGGGGGCGAAGGGGCAGGTCCAGGTAAGACGAAAAGGTCGACAGTGAGATTATATCTGCCTATACCAAATAACTCTACTCTGGTGATAACTATCATTGAGTATTAGCACGAATGATATAGACCTATGACACAGGCCTATTACACGGACCTAGAGCATTAGTAGTAGTAGTAATAGTTGTTGTAGAAGTGGAAGTAGTAGTAGTAGTAGTAGTAGTAGTAGTAGTAGTAGTAGTAGTGGTAGTAGTAGTAGTCGTAGTAGTAGTAGTCGTAGTAGTAGTAGTAGTAGTAGTAGTAGTAGTAGTAGTAGTAGTAGTAGTAGTAGTAGTAGTAGTAGTAGTAGTAGTAGTAGTAGTAGCAGCAGCAGCAGCAGCAGCAGCAGCAGCAGCAGCAGTAGTAGTAGTAGTAGTAGTACTAGGCCCTATTAGTCATATTTTCAATGACCCTCTTTTGTCTGGGTGTTACATTACCTTCGTAATGTAAGACGAAAAAGAAATCCGACGATCGCGTCACCATGACGTCGATGTCGATGACGTTGTGCGTCGACAGGTAGACGTGACTCGTGCGCGCCGATCCCTCGCATTCCGTCATCACCCGGACGTACTTCCGCTCCCTCAGCACCGCCAGCTGGTAGCAGACGCGCGGCCGGACGTGGTCGCTGTAGCCGGTCCAGGTGTCCGGAGCGCCGATCCGGGCGAAGTTCTCGAGAGTGACGTTGATCTGTTGGTCGGTGCGCGCGTGCACGCGCCACGGACACTCGTGACCGCCGTGCCCGGTTTCCATGGTGACGACGCTCGGCAGGAAAGCGCTCGGCTGGTCGACGACGATTGGCACTTGCGAGGAACAGACCCGTCCGTCGACGGCGACCACTATGACATCGCCGATGCATGTCAATCAAAAAGTCTGCAATGCCTAATCGCTCGATCATGATCACTTAATCGTAAAACTTCTATGGCGCCACTATCGTAATGCCCAGGACATCGTCCGATGGCGCACCGAATCTAATTAGATTGGAACCAGTTAGTAAGTATTAGAACCCAAGTAAGTAAGTTAGTAAGTATTAGAGCCATTAGTAAGTACTAGAACCGAGTAAGTAAGTTAGTAAGTATTAGAACCAAGTAAGTAAGTTAGTAAGTATTAGAGCCATTAGTAAGTATTAGAACCAAGTAAGTAAGTTTGTAAGTATTTAGAATTAGAACCAAGTAGGTTAATAAGCAAGTAAGACGAAATTTATATAGCGCTACCCGAAAGCTTGGCGCAGTGCACCAACTTATTTACGAGCACTCAATCTGGGTGAAATCCATAGTCCGTAATCATTAGTCCGTGGTGGTCAAGGTTGTAGATCCAGGTAGGCAGTCGCAGCAAAGTATTCTTATGGAGGATGATAACCAGATTTCCGGTGGATTGAATGCAGGCCTATAGAGTATCCAGTGTTTACCAACAAGGTCCGGTTGCTCCGCCCACTGGTGGGCAGAAACCATAGAAACCATTGTCGTCTATTAATAGACGCCAATGGCAGAAGCAGATTTCTTGCTGGTGGGCATAGATCAGTGACCATAGAGATTGTTCTGGATACTCCTATGGTAAGGATTTCGCCATAAGAATAAGATTTCTTGAAAAGAATAGTTTCAATTTGTTTTCGGAAAGTAAATCCGGAAGGGTCACTCAGATCGGCGGGGGTAGGGGGAACAATCTAAGGAGGATATTCCAAGCCAAAAAGGTACATCTTAAGAGCACCTATGCATCGGAACGTGACGAATCTCCGGTGCCAACCTTACCGGACTGACAGTGATAGCTGGCTTCAAGATACGGAGTCAGATCTTCCGGACACGGATGACTTCCGTGAAGAACGGAAACTGGAACCTCACAGAACCTCCGTCCGGAGCACAGTCGATCGAGAAGAACGAGGACGTCCGCCAGACATCCGAGGTATCCGTAATTGAACCGGACGCATCGTCCGAGACGCATCCGTCCATAGACTCCGGATTCCATGATTATGACTTCGTCGCGCGGACTGCAGGCGGCCTGGAAGTTCTCCAGCTGGCAGTATTCGCGTGGACCTGGAAAAGGGGAAAAGATCGGAATTAAAGGCAAATCTAGTGAATTTATATAATAATAATAATAATAATAATAATAATAATAATAATAATAATAATAATTCTAGCTATTTTATCTGCACCATATTTGTTGATATGCCTAATAATAATAATAATAATAATAATAATAATAATAATAATAATAATAATAATAATAATAATAATAATAATAATAATAATAATAAGGAACTGATTAGGGTGGCATAGCGTGCAAGCACTGCTATGACACAACAATTGAAAATACATTACATTAGAACTTCGTTATAACGGACTCGGTTAAAAAGAGTATAAAGTAAAGTAAAATGTAAAGTTTTCCCATGCCCAGATTCCAGCGTTGGGCCGGTACTGTTCTGCGGTCATTAGGCATACAGCGACGCGGATGGCATACACCATTAACCTAGAGTAGGTTGCCAGCCAAACATCTAGGCCCCTCGCTTTACTTCGCAGCGATCGCCGCTGCTCAATTTGATGTTATAACCGCCCTCTAACGAATAAGGCTGAGTCAACCTTAGGGGCTCCTGCGGGAGTTGAACCCGTTCCGTAAGCGTGCCTGCCCAGCGTGTAACCACTTCGGCCATCTAGCCGCCCCATTATAGAATGTACTCGGCTATAAAGTACCGTCTTTACGCTTTGGCAGTTCTATTTGCAATGTGACATCGTGTTGCTCTCTGTTTGTAATTTTGCCATTTGCGTTTTGCTGCAGTTAGCGTGGAATATATAAACAGTATATACATACATACATACATACATACATACATACATACATACATACATACATACATACATACATACATACATACATACATACATACATACATACATACATATGCAGTGTTATTGTAACTTTATTAACGTCAAATGCGAGGACTCAACAAGGGAAGCTGCCCAGTTTCGAGTGAGCATCCAGTCAGTAAACTCCTTTCCCTCATCCCTGGGGAGTCTTATTTTCGTGTAATAGTTTGCCACCGAACAACAAAAGCAATTGGGGGGAGCAACGACGTTCTGACCGGACGACGGATTGGGAAAAACGAGGGAGACGGGCAGAGAGTGACAGACAGACAGAGACAGACAGACAGACAGACAGACAGACAGACAGACAGACAGACTGCGCTAAAGAAGTCGAGCAGTGAAAGGCGTCATCAACGTCAACCCCCACCCCCACCCCACCCC
This sequence comes from Metaphire vulgaris, assembly GCA_018105865.1. Classification (NCBI taxonomy): domain Eukaryota; kingdom Metazoa; phylum Annelida; class Clitellata; order Crassiclitellata; family Megascolecidae; genus Metaphire; species Metaphire vulgaris. Next base: position 9,255,088 of record CM030860.1, on the reverse strand, counting down.
CGCGGTGCCAGCAACTTCCGCAACCATACGATCTCTGATCCATTGTGGGTCAATAAACACCCCACCGCCACCCTCCCCACTTTCCGGGAAGTCCGGTAACGAAGAGCCCGGGAAAGAGAATCGTCGGTCGGTCGGTCGCTCGGTGGGGCAGTCGTACATTTTGCCGGCGCTGGGGCTGTGTTCCGGCGGCGCTTGTTGTCGACGCCGCCGCCGCCGCTGCCGACCGCCGTGCGTCGCCACTGTGCAATACAATATTTATGATGCGCATTTTCGCGCTAATGAAGCGACGGGCGACGACGTACATACTGACCGTGCTGCCGTTAGTCCGGGGGACGCGAACGAGCTTCTGCATGGAGCAGTTTACACACAGCAGAGTAGCGCCCTCTATGCGGAATTAAAAGGTACGACCGGTCGTTATGGCCGACCCCCGCCCCCACCTTACCCCCACCTCCCGCCTCTTCCACTTCCGTCAGAATCTCTACGAAGCCACAATCTGACGCCGGCAAGAAATTCGCAGTGATTTTCTGTCGTTTCACTGCGGGGGCCGTCCATAAAGTACGTCTCGCGCTCGAGAGAAAGGGTCTAGGAAGGTGTGACAGTTTTATGAAAGGGAGGGAGGGAGGAGGGAGGGAAGGGGTAAAGGTAACTGTGACGTCACACTTTCCGTACGTATAAAACCTGAACTGTGTGCGTTGATATTCTACTTTCTCTGCTAACAGAAGATGTCAATGGTGCACAGTAATCATTTTACGCTAGATGCACGGAATCTTAGATCTCATTAACATTCGTCATCATCGCTGCAGGAAGTTGGATATCTCTATGGGTTTCGCTGCTGAAAATCGAACAAAAATACTCGAATTTATTAAATAGAAAACCCGCGAGACGCACTTTATGGACGGCCCCTAGGACGGTGGTTGTATCTATTAAAACCAGTTGGCGAGTGAGAGGGAAATTTTCTGTTTTCATAAATATTCAGAATCAGCTTCATGACATCCACGCCCCCCCCCGACCCCAAAACCCTTTCTTCAACTCCACGATAAAAAGTGGGCGGAGTGACCGTGTGAGGAGCATGCATGACGATTGGCGGGAAAAGACCCAGTGGCGGCTCCAGGAATTCTTGGTGGGGGATGAAAACAATTTATAGGAACACAGAGAAAATAAGTAAAAAGGTCATTGTTAGTGTTTTGCCCACTAAGCGTTAATAAACCTTGCCAAAAATAGGTCGGCAAGCAATAAAGAAGGTCATTTGCAGTATTTTTCACTGACTTTTTACAAACTCGCCGGAAAATAGCTTGACAAGCAAAAAAGGTCGTCTCCAGTCATCAACATGGTGGAACAGCCACTGGAAAGACCAATTCCACGATTTGCATGAAAAGAGGAACGGATCCAACTGAAGCCCCGAAAGAATTCATTTCAACTGATTGGCCCCGGGGGCGGAATTGGAGTGCAGCCGACGGCATCGAAGATAGAGGAAAGTCCTAAGAAGAGTCTCTTTGAAAATTTCAATGAATCTCCGTTCATTACGTCCACTCATAAATATCTGTTTGAAACGTTCTATTACTATCACTTTTCAGTCAGCCAGTCAGTCAATCAGCCAGTCAATCAATCAATCAGCCAGTCAATCAATCAGTCTCTTACTGAGTGAGTGAGTGAGTGAGTGAGTGAGTGAGTGTGAGTGAGTGAGTGAGTGAGTGAGTGAGTGAGTGAGTGAGTGAGTGAGTGAGTGAGTGAGTGAGTGAGTGAAGGAGGGAGGGAGAGAGGGAGTGAATGAGTGAGTGAGTGAGTGAGTGAGGGATGGAGGGAGGGAGGGAGGGAGGGAGTGAATGAGTGAGTGAGTGAGTGAGCGAGTGAGAGTGAGTGTGAGCGAGTCAGTCAGTCAGTCAGTCAGTCAGTCAATCAGCCAGTCAATCAATCAGTCTGTTACTGAGTGAGTGAGTGAGTGAGTGAGTGAGTGAGTGAGTGAGTGAGTGAGTGAGTGAGTGAGTGAGTGAGTGAGTGAGAGTGAGTGAGTGAGTGTGAGCGAGTCAGTCAGTCAATCAACTTCAGTGGCACCACCACTATCGTCATGCATAAGCCATCAGCAGCTGGCAGTCCAGATCCAAGCCGAATTTGAACCAAATCAGTCAATCCGAAGGGGTCAGTCCATATCAGCGAGGGGTAGGCTTATCAATCTACTCTACGATGCTAGCTAGCTAGCTCTCTACGTGTAAGATCAAAAATGGCAAATGGCAAAAGCCCCCATCGAATTTTCCGAAATACTTGCATCGGTGTTTCAATTCACCGAAATCCAGGTTGCTCCAGGGTATCAATCACTCCGCGTTTCAACCACGTCCATTTCGTTTTTGGATCCGCATCGATTCTTTGCGCTTGCGTGGCTATCGCTAGGCGCTCGCCACAGAGGAGCGCTGGAGCTTGGAAGAGTGGAAATGATGGAAAGGCCGGAGATTTGTTAGGCGATGGCAGACACTCGATGATTACTCCACTCTTCTTCCATCAAAATTTCTCCATTCGATTATTCAGTTCCCCTAAGTCGCCCTATCGAATTTGCTGCCTGAGTGGAAGATAACTCCACCGTAATTGTATCGAAAGACAAAACTCGATCGCTTCAGAGATCGATCATGAATTCCTGAATGCGTCGCGAAGAGTACAACCCAGGGCAGAGTATTGTACCGACCGACGTAGATTTAGGAGATAATTTCCTTTATTCTGGAGGAAAATCTATTTTACAGATTGAATTAAAACTCGAGAAACAGTCACATTTCGCTCTGTGGACCAGGGCGCGATTTGTAGGGGGGCAAGGATGGATTTCCCCCCACTGCCCAACTGCATCCCCCATACTGCTACATCCCCCACTGCTACATCCCCACCACTACATCCCCCACTGCTACACTTCCCCAACAACTACATCCCCCCAAGCTTGACATATCCCCCCTCCCCACTGCTCCAGGTCACAAATCGCACCCTGCTGTGGACTTAATCTATTTTGATCATCAGTCATATAAGGTTCCTAAATAATGGCTCTGTAGAGTAAAAGGCATCAAACTTTTCAGGCTGGTCAGCACTTATTGTTTATGCATCTGATATCTTCTTCGTATAGGCCTATCTGATATCTTTTTCGCGCATCTGATATGATCGTCATGTATCTTATATCTTCGTCGTGTATCTGATATCTTCTCGCGTACCTGATATCTTATCGCGTATCTGCTGGTATCTTGAACTATCTTCGTCTTGTGCCTGATATCTTCGTCGTGTAAGCCTATCTTATTTCTTCGTCGCGTATCTGATATAGTCGTCATATATCTGACATCTTCCCGCGTATTTAATATCTTCTCGCGTATTTACTATCCTCGTAGTGTATCTGATCTGATATCTTTGTCACGTATCTGATATCTTCGTCGTGTATCTGGTATCTTCGTCGTGTATCTGATATCTTCGTCGTGTATCTGGTATCTTCTCGCGTATCTGATATCTTCGTCATGTATCTGATATCTTCTCGCGTATCTGATATACTGTAGTCGTCATATATCTGAAATCTTCTCGCGTATCTGATATCTTCTCGCGCATCTGGTATCTTCGTCGTGTATCTGATATCTTCGTCATGTATCTGATATCTTCTCGCGTATCTGATATCTTCGTCATACAGTGTATATCTGATATCTTCTCGCGTAGCCTATCTGGTATCTTCGTAATCATTCGTTCAAATGTGCTGCTTTTCAAGGCGCTATAGAAATCCACGAGATTTTACTTTACTTACTTACTGCTTCGAGCGTTCTCTGTGAAGTGGTCGTTAACGGAAAGACGGCATTTCGGTCACGTGATCCATATCACGTGTCGTTCCTGTGGAGAAGATTTAAACTGATTGGCGACGAAAATCAGATCATCCGGTCCCTATAACGGATTGGGAGGCAGGTGGCCCGCGGGAGGAGTGGGAATGGATGGAGAGAGGGAGAGAGGGATCTCGGCTGGAAATGTGTGGAAAAGTGATAATGCGTTCAGAGGATTCGATCTCTTCAGCAGCCAATCATGGGCACGTCTCGAGGCTATACGCTGAACAGGCCCAAATTAAATTTCGCAGAACCGATCTAATGGAGACCCTCTAAAAAAGCCCCCCCCCCGGGGGAGATAAGCTGCCGCTGTGAAATTATGGCTTTTAGTCTGTGGTGTTGCATATTAACAGCAGAACATCTTAAATCTTCGTTTTTGTTTCTGATTCATCGGAAGAAATTTTTCTGATTTAGGCAACGACAATATTATACTAAATTGAACGTTTCCCTCTTATGGGAAAATGACCAACAATATTTAAAAGTTACCGAAAATGAGAATGCACAAACTAGCTCCAAAGTTTTCATTATTCGACGAAAGAAGTGAATAGGTCTAACATACAACAATTTTAATAATGAGAGAATAAGATCAAAAATATGGTGGGGACACATTACAGTAATTTCCGTGTTAAAGAGCAGGCCTATCCTATTCTTCAGAATGCATACGATCAGTGTTATATCAATCAACAACATAGAAATAAAAACTAAAATTATTTTAATTCCGTTAACTGTAACCAGGGTGCGATTTGTAGAAGGAAGGGGGACTTTTCCTCCCCACTGCCCAACTATATTCCCCACAGCTACATCCCCCACAGCCACATCCCCCAACAACTACATCTCCCCACGCTCGTCAGGTCCCCCCCCACCAATGTTCCAGGTCACAAATCGCACTCTGACTAGAACTAAAGCTAAAACTAGAACTATTAACGAAACGAAAACTAAAATTTAAAAACTAAAACAGCAACTCTAATACTAAATAAGAATAAAAACTAAATAAATATTTGCAAAACTAAGATATCAACGAATAAGCTTACGATAACTAAAGATTGCTAGCACTGATTGGATAGGATAAGGGCTTCCGTTGTCTAATCTATCATCCATCCAATCGGCAAACGCGATATTTGCGTTAATCGAATCGCGGTCCAGGTTATCAATCGTGCCTGATCGATTTTCGGTCGAACGATGTGGCCAGTTAAGGGGTGTGCTACGCGATTTGTCTTTCCCTGTTCAGGGGTCAGATAATATGTCAAAACCCTCGTAACTTAGCGAGGCGGGGAGGCTCAGAGTGGACAATGTCCGCGAAAAATTTGCTTCGGAAGCAGGGTTTTTTATGTTGATCGAATTAAAGGAAACGAGCGACTTTCAGTGAACGACTGCGGGCGGTGGAAGGAAGGTTAATTGAGGGTAACTACAGGCAGATTGGACGAACTGATCGGGGATTACAAAAGAGAAATTTCTTAGACAATAGAGACGACGCCTTGGTCTTGCTGTAAGGAAGGCATGATGAGATGATAGAAAAGGAGACGATTATGTTCCCAAGCCTACGCCACAGTAGTTGGATTGAGATTTAAATAATAATAATAATAATAATAATAATAATAATAATAATAATAATAATAATAATAATAATAATAATAATAATAATAATAATAGCAATAATAATAATTCAGATTGAAAGTCGTTTAGGACAGTATGGGGCATTGTTAAGAAAAAACGGAGCATTCTATAGGCCTATCGGCAAGCAGTATCTTAATTCAACCCCGATATTCTCATGAAATTCAACAGACTCTAACAGAGGGGTCATCCACATTTACGCCTTAGTAGTACTATTGCTACAGTATAGATAGTCTATAGATATGCAAAAATTCAGAAGTGTGATGAAACGAATTCAATCCACATTTTCTTGTGTCCCCATCTACATTGAGTCAAGCCGTACTAGAATAGGAAATATATTCTGTCTCACTTTCATTCTAGATCATTCGAAATGCCACGAAAAATGGTGAGCCATCTGAGTCGATATTATGCAAAGTATTTCAGAAATCTTTTCTCTGTCACATGCCTAAAAAGTCGATCGAGAGATAAGAAGGGTCTTAAGATAGCTGGTTTATTGTATCACAGGTTTAATAGACCACAAAAATTAATACTCTGGAGGGGGTTACAGGGAACTGAGGTCAAAAAATGTCAAGACCATTCTAACCTGAATATTCTATAGCAATGACTGGTCAAGGAGAAAACTAATAAGTCTAAATACACATGCGGGAATACACAGGGAAAAGAAAACTATGGAATCGCCTGACAATTCCCTATACGTTGACTATAGCCAAGAGTGGCGGAAACGGTTCATATATTTTCTGGGAAAATCTATCGGAAAGCAGAGACAATCAATCAATCAATCAATCAACATACTTCTATGGCGCCACTATCACAATGCCTAGGACCGATGGCGCACGAAACGAACGAAGACGACGACAAGAAGAAGCATTATCGTGGGCGCCCACAGAATTTTTTCCTGTGGGGGGGGGGGGGGGGCAAGACTTAGTGCATGGTCGCGCTTAATATTTTAGCAAGGTCTTCAGATGCAAAATTTGACAATTTTAAAGAGACTGTCAGAATGTCAGGCAAAATTCAAACATAATCAGGTATACTGGCGGTCAAAAGCCACAAACAGATTTGCATTTTCGATGGGGAAAGTGTCCTTGTGCCCTCATTGCATGGACGCCCACAAGCATTATGGCTAGGCGGTATGTCAATTTCAAAGCAAATTTATACAGATTTTAGTAACATCATGGAAGCAACAACATCCATTAGAAATGTCCATACTGTGGACCGCCTATCGTATCGACTACATTGATTGAATATTTGCATTGCATTATATTGCAGTTTTGCGTTCAGACTTGCCTTAACCCCTTAACTGGGGATCCCGGATATATCCGTCCATTTTACATTGAGTTACTGTTAAATACACGGTTAAGAGGTTAACGTGTAAACGAACAAACGCAACGTTGTGCTATCTCGTAGTAATAATAATAATCAGTGATGAGCAACTAAGGGGTCGTCCATAAATTACGTAACGCGGTTAGGAGGGGAGTCCGGCCGTTTGTTACGAAGTGCGACGACGGGGGGAGGGGGGTCCGTAAATGTGATGTAACGCAAAAAACATCTGCATTCAATAACCTAGTTTTCCGAGATAGCCTTTGAATCCGTTTACTGTTTCAACTGGCACGCCCACCTCGTCCAAACGGTTCCATTTGTCCACAACATTTTTTTTACTAAAAAATTATTTTCTTTCTTGGACCCACCCTCTGCTTAATTTAAACAATTTAATACAGGCAAATACAGCGTAAAACATCCCAAAGTGTCCCCTATGTGTCTCCCTCTCTGTCTCTGTCAATCTGTCTGTCTGTCTCTGCCTCTGTCTGTCTGTCTATCTCGCTCTCCAATGAATGTATTTCTAATGTGCTGATATTTCAATAGCGATTTCCTGCTAAGTTTTCGTTTCAGCGTCACAAATTTTATTAAGTAGGCTGCGTCACAGCCTACGATATGACTACTGCTCTACTAAAGTAATCGATGTCTTATTATTCTATTGCTTAGAGTTATTGATTGGCGAAGCGATTGCGTACGTGTATTGGTGAAACCGTATTATCGATGAGATTGTAGAGTGAATTTTAAAACGGCAGGTGGAATATTAGACAGCCTACCTGAGACGAAACCTTGCGTTGGCGCCATTCCGATGTGTCCGCGTTTCCAGGTCTCCGACGGAAGAAAAACCAAGAATAGAACTGCCATCTGTTGGGACATCCTGACAGCCGCTCGAATAACAGAAGCAGGTTGTGTTACAGCAGTCGGCGGGGTCGTCATTTTCCATCCCCCCCCCCCAGAAAAAGCCAGCCAAGTCTCTTAGCGCTCGGGGTGAGGATGTTTGTAGAAAGCTTCAGACGCTGCAAACGCGCATCCGCTGCTGCTGCTGCTGCTGCTGGTTCCGTCTTCGAAGCAGCGACGATGGTGTCCGTGTGACGTCGGGTGTACTATACTGTCTGGCGGCGCACGGAACAGTTCCCATCATGCACCGCGCTCTTCCGGGACGCGACCGTCTTGTTGGCGCCAACGCGGTGCAATGGCAGACGAGGAGCACCTGTCCACCGGACCAAGTGGCTTGGGGAGCTGCTGTTTGCCCAGCATCGACAAATCGGTCGATGGAAGATGAAGACGACCGGAACGGAACAAGGAACGAATGGAAGGAGTAGGAGGAGGAGTAGGAGGAGGAGGAGGAAGAGAGGAGGAGGAGGAGGAGGAGGAGGCAATGAGGAATACGAGACGGAAGCAGCGTGGATAAAGAACGAAGTTCGCGAAAACCGGATTATAGGATGAGAAAGAAACGAAGAAGGAATGAATGAGAGGAACGGCCAACACACACTAGAAAGGAGGGATGAGAATGCAAAATACAACGCCGCCGAGAAAGTAAACAGACCGAAATCCGACGAAATAGGAAGATGATTTAGGCTAAAGCAGGGCAAGGCGGGCGCTGTCGCCCCTCCCCCGCCCCCCCCCCATAGTCTAGAAAACATTGTTTACATATGACGCCCGTCGTAGACGGCAATACAAAAGACCTGAGAATCATCACAGAAGAAGAAGAAAAAGAAGAAGCAGAAGAAGAAGAAGAAGAAGAAGAAGAAGAAGAAGAAAAAGAAGAAGGAAGAAGAAAAAGAAAAAGAAGAAGAAGAAGTAGAGGAAGAAGAGGCGCTATATTATGTACTGATCGACGTTGCATACATAGTCTATTCAGACGCAGTGCATAACATAAGCCAATGCGTTCCTATTTCTCAAAGACTCGGAAATCACGCACGCAATGAGCGAAGCGTCATCGCCGTCAGATCGGCTTCTTGCCCACCCCCCACCCCCCGGTGTCCCGCCCACGGACGTTCCGAACCAAGTCCCTCGCCGCCGGACAAACCGGAAATTCACGCGGTCGTTAACGCCGCGAAATCATCGCTGCTGCTCGACCCCTCCAACCGGCAACCCCCATCGATGTGGAGAAATAATTTTATTTCTCGGGACGCGAGTATATAACAGTTCGTCAATAACAACCGCTCGCCTGTTCGCCGAGAGGATTTGCCATTTGACAGGGCACGAACCCTTCGCGCCCGACGCATAAAACTCGACTCTGCCACCAACGACCCGTCGATTTCTTTGAGGATCGTCGAGAAAACCGAGTTAGAGGCGGTGAAATTATGATCGGCCTATAGCGCTAGCTTGTTTCAGGGCGGTTAATACAGTAGATCAACGGTTTCTGGCCCTGATTGTTTAGCTAAACCAGACTGCATTGTGAATGGGATCAAGAAAGAGTATAAACCATTTCAAGCAGAAATCTCTGGCCGTCATTTGCACGTAGTCTATTGTTATGACATTAAATCCAGCTCCTGGGTGGGGTTGGGGGAGGGGGTTATCATTTCACATTACAGTCAAAACGACTCGGAGTTTTTATGTTTTATTGCGGCCATTTGCGCCTCGATAGCTTCACAGCGCCAGTGACTAAGGTTGTCAAACTTTGGAGACCTGACCAACTAAACAATACTATCGTCAAACGCTGCGCAATAGTAAATCAGAAATAAGTTTTCAGTCTGCGCGCTTTTGAAATTACTGCAAGAAATTTCGCAAATTTAGCACGTTCAAAGAATCTAGTCTTCCAATTAGACCTATAGCTTTTCCTCCATAGTCTGTCTTGCTGTTTCCCTCTGACTGATCTCTGGAATGACCTAGTCTTTTGCGGATGGATTTTGAAGTACCATCGAATGATAACTTAGTACGATTTAAAATGGCTTAGGAGCAGAGGCGTCATTTGGGGGGGGCTGAGGGGGGGCCGTGGCCCCCCAAGGAAATGAAAATATTAATTTATAATGTATTAATGTGCAACAAAAAACATAAACAGGGACGTCATTTGCGTTTGGGGGGCAAGAAAGCCGCCCCTAAAGCCCTAAAGGAGTGCTTGATGTCGAGAGTAACCTGAAGTAACTAATCGTATCGTATGAAGTAACTAATCGTAAAAAAGGACTGACAAGCAAAAGAAAAAAAAGGTCGTCAACTTTTTGGGAAACTCGCGTGCTTGATGTCGAGCAACCTGAAGTAAGTAATCGTAAAAGAACTGACGAGCAAAAAAGGTCGTCAACTTTTTTGGAAACTCGAGTCGAAAAATTTAAAAAAATTAAAAAATTTAAAAGAAAATTTTACAAAATTTCTCGCCCCCCCCCCCAAGAAAAGTGTGAAATGACGCCACTGCTTAGGAGGAATTACTGCCTCCGTGAAAGCCACTAGGGGCACTAACGGGGCTTGAACCCGCTCCGTTACACTGACGCTCCAGCACGTAACCCACTCTGCCATCTTCCGCCCCCAAACTACATGACAATCGTACAAATGGTTTGACACCCTTGGGTATTATAAATGGTGCTATAGCCTATAGAAGACCGTTTAAATAGGTCGACAAGCAAAAAGGTCATCCGCAGTTTTCCCCGTAGTTTTACTTAGAATTTTACCCCCAAAATAGGTTTCACAAGCGAAAAGAGCCAGGAAGTCCGGTGGGGGGATACATCCCCACTCGTCCCCCCACGTGGAACCGCCACTGCCTACTCCCCGCCAGTCTAATTCTTCCCCAAGTCTTAAAATAACAAAATCCTCAACAAACTTAAAAAATCATCTAATTCTAATTCTAATTCAACTAAATCTTTCGTACATTTAAACTGGCCTTTCGAAAAGCAAATTATTACATAACAACCAAACCGTAACCTTTCTAATAAGGCTGATCTAAGCAGTCAGTTTTGCAAAGTAATTACACTGCGATCTTCAAATACAATATTAGGCCTACAATGGCGCAAAACAATCCTTCAGCGCATTCAATATAGGGCACATCCATATAGTACATATGCAAAAAGGCATATTTTCAACCCAACCCAACCCCGTTGCACCGTGTTTATTCTAGGCCTTCTCTGGGGGGAAATTTCCCCCAAAGTTCTGAAATCCCCCCAATTTTTTTATGTTGGCTGGGGGATGGAAATTTCCCCTCCAAAAGTGTGGAGACTCAGACCTTGTCCCCCCAACATTTCAAAATCCCCCCCGCCAATGTCAAGGTGGCTAGAATAAACACTGTCCGTTGCACACACCATACTTACGTAAAATCTCCAAATTCCAGCCCCTATAACCTTCCCCCTCAGTGCATACATACTATATGGATGGACTGTAAGTAGGTCAATCTGCTGACTTGCATACGACAACTTCACTCGAAAGTGCTTAGGGTCTACATAATTAATGAAAATCCATCAATTCACAAGAGGCATCAACAGTAACGCAGCTAAAGAGACTAATAAATCAGCTTCCGTTTCTAAACCACGATAATTAACTAGAGTCAAACAGTTATACATGTACTGTAATTTGGTCTTTCAAAAAGTGCGGTTCTGGGGTGGAGCTGGGGGCTGTACGCCACAGATTTAACCTTTGCCCCAGATAATAATAACCAGGGCGTGATTTGTAGGGGAAGGGGGGAATCCCCCCACTGCCCAACTGCATCCCCCCTACTGCTACATCCCCCACTGCTACATTTCCAAACAACTACATCCCCCCAAGCTCAACATATTCTCCCCCCACTACTCCAGGTCACAAATCGCACCCTGATAATAACAGTCAATGACTGTACTTTTGCTTCTCAGGCTTTTTCAGGTTTTTTAGAAGTTGGAAAGTGTTGGTGGTCATTGACTAGGGGCCTAGGGCACAATCCCCAGTTTTTTTTCCAGATAGGGCCGCTACTGCTTTAAAGTCAAACGAATTATATAAATATTTCATTAAATAATTTTAGTAATGTAACGATGACGATTGATTCATGATTATTGCATGGATGAGGAACAAGAGTGCTACCACGCTGGCACAAGAGAAGGAGTCTGCTGAAGAAAACCTCCAAAGCGCTGTGCTTCTGTAAAAGCAATACAACTATTCCAATCAAAACAACAAAATTTCATGCAAAAACATACTGTACAGTAGCGCTTCGTTATAACGAACTCAGTTATGACGTATCGTATGCTCAGTTATAATGTACCACAATGTACGGTTCTGTGTGAAGTGCTACAGTATTGGATGGTACTGGATTGCCTCGGATATAACATACTCAATTTTACAAACCTGCTAAGTATGTCATAATGAAGTTTTACTGTATCAATAGTGGGAACATTGTTGAGTGCCAGTCCAGAAAAAGTGCTATATTTATGCTTTGTTACATTATAACTTGTATTTCATAAAACACACATTTGCACACATGCACACACACACATAATGTATTAAAGTGTAGTCTACTAGCTATCAACAAAAGGCATCATTGACAGGGCATGGAGGGCACCACAAGCCAAATATTGGGTGAGCCAACATGGCCTGTTTTAAATTGGACAAGCAAGGACTAGTGCTACAGTAGGCTATAGATAACAGTAGGCTATAGATATGCAAAAATTCAGAAGAGTGATGAAACGAATTAAAACCACATATTCTTGTGTCCCCATCTTTGCTGTGTCAAACCGTACTAGAATTGTTAATATATTCTGTCTCAATTTTTTCCTAGAGCTTTCGAAATGCCACGAAAAATAATGAGCCATTTGAAACGACACTATACAAAGTCTTTCAGAAATCTATTCTCTGTCAAATGTCTAAAAATTCAATCGAGAGATAAGATGGCGCTTAAGAGAGCTGGTTTCTTCTATTACAGGTTTTATAGACCACAAAAATATTATAAAATTGACACCCTATTTGAAATTGGACAATGCTAGTGCTACAGTAGGCTATAGATATGCAAAAATTCAGAAGAGTGATGAAACGAATTAAAACCATGGAGGGCGCCACAAGCCAAATATTGGGTGGGCCAACATGGCCAATATTTCAGAGTCAAGACAGCGCAGCGAGAAATTCTTGCCGTTACGATCAATCGATCATTGAACAAACATAGTTGCATGGTTATATAAATATAATAATTTGGAATGGTCTTCCACATCTGTGACACCTCAATTATATATAGCAATATTATGCCAAAATATTAGGAGATTTTGGGTTGTTAGTTCCACAAAACATTGTAATTTGCCAATTGAAATTGGGTGGGCCAAACACATTGTGGCCCACTGAGCCTAAATATTGGGTGGGCCATGGCCCACCTTGTTGCGCCCCCCATGTGACAGAGGGCATCCTGCCCCATGCTACCCTACAACTCCAGCTTTGCATTCAGGCCAGCAGTCCTAACAAATGTCATTAGCCGTCTCTAATTCTTTATCTTAAAAATGACATTGCTCTTTATACTTCAGGTTTCTTCATGATTTTACTTGTTATAAATCATCCAAACTACAGTATGTGCTGCCCAGAAAATAAATAGGCAATAAAAAAACTCATTCCATATTACACGGACAGACCTCAATCTAGAAAATCACTCAGATTATAAACTGCGAAAAATTACACACACACACAAGAAATATCAATGACTATATGTCTATGATAAGACATATCAAACTTCAAATATGGAGAACCTGCACTATAAAAGCAGTAGATTCACACAAACACACACACACACACAAACACACACACATGCACAAACACGCATTGAAAATCATTACTAAGAGTGTAAAGACAAAGCACACCTACCCAAAACGTTGAGTTTACAGAGAGGACAGATTGGACGATGAAGAAGCCAAGTATCCACGCACTTCATGTGAAATTCATGAACACAAGGAAGTATACGAATTTTCTGAAACACAGTTAATGACGCATGTCTACCCAGACACAAGTCACCAAGACACATGTCTACCCAGAGAGACACATGTCTACCGGACACAAGTCTACCTTATACACGTCTATAGTCTACAAAGACACATGTATCAGAACTGGTGCTACAAAAATGCATAGTTGTTGTTGTTATTATTATTATTATTATTATTATTATTATTATTATTATTATTATTATTATTATTATTATCATCATCATCATCATCATCATCATCATCATCATCATTATTGTTACGTAATATTAAAATTAAAGTTGGCTTTTGTGTATAAATGCTCAACATTTTCATTTGTCGCATATCCCTATGTAAGCTCGAACTTATGAACATAATCCAGTAATGCAACCAAGTGTTTTACAAGAAGGGCCACAATGAACCTGCAGAAACAGACAGATTTTGCAAATTTTACATGTTATTGGTAACTATTGAATAGACTGTTGTTACGTCAGTTAACACAGAGAACCTAATATCTCTCCTATCTTCTCATGACAAATGTCTGTCTACAATTATTCCAACACAAATCCACAAAATAATTCATTCCCATAATTCATTCATAATATAATCAATGTTCCCTCTAATTCTTGAGGGTCCGTGTGCATGGGAAATTAGTCTTGGGTAACAATTCCCAGCTGACTAACTTTTGGGCAGTTTTGCTTCATGCAAAAGGAACAAAATCGCATGTGCTAATATTACAAATAAGTCCACAACCATAATAAACCATGTGCCGGTCCGGAAGTCGTCTCTTAGATTGAGTCGCCGAGAATAAATATTTATACAGCACAGCACTTGTCATGACTCAAGTTGAATATTTAATATTCAAATACTGAATAATTTTTTATTAAAAAAAATAAAAGCTCCTGAAAATTTTTCGGCCAATAAAAAAATTTCTGGGCACATGTCTCGCCATTTATGGGTGTGTGCCCAAGCACCCACCTTATGGGGAACACAGTTCATAATTCATACTTACAAAGATATATCGCGTCTACAGGGTGGCGTAAAAAAACGGGACTAGTCACATTTAGGTTCGCATTTAATATAGTCTGTTTTTTTTGCACCACCCTGTATATTACTGCATGTTCACATAATAATTTTAAATATCATTTAATCATACAAAAACATTTAAAAATCTGTACAGCCGGTCACGCCATATGGAAAACAACTGAATTCCAAAGCAGGCGATGGACTGAGTGCCAGAAAACAGCAAAATAAAAAAAGGCAGACCGAGGATAAAATGGAAGAAAGATCTGACACACATAGGTCTGTCATGGAACGAGGCCCAAGATTTGGCCAACGACCGATGTAGATGTAGAACATTCTGTACTGCCCGATGTACGACCAGCATGAGGACAGACTAAGTACTAAGTACAGTCATAAAATGATCCAAATTGACAGAAATCACGTATGCTACAAGAGAAGCATAAAGAACAAACCTGTCTACGATAAAACTTGTCAAGACAGATGGCACAAGTATCTCTTTCGCTGTCGTCGTAGTTACAGACAGTTTTACGATATCTTTTGATCTTCATGTAGGAAAGCGCCTCCCAAGCAACTGCTCCCATTGTCTAAAAATAGGCAAACAAACTTTTTATGCACTTAGTATTCAGTGATGCAAGCACGGAATGGTCACAGCCTTTGTATTAAAACAATATGAATAAAAATGTGTTTTCATAAAACATGAGAGGTAGCAGTCAGTTTCAAATATCTCACTTATGAATATCACACTTTGTCACTGCAATACATATGTTGTCACTGCAATACATATGTTGTCACTGCAATACATATTTTGTCACTGCAATACATATTTTGTCACTGCAATACATATTTTGTCACTGCAATACATATTTTGTCAATGCAATACATATTTCATCACTGCAATACATATTTTGTCACTGCAATACATATTTTGTCACTGCAATACATATTTTGTCACTGCAATACACATTTTGTCACTGCAATACGTATTTTGTCACCCACCTCTTCGTCCATTTCGTCATCAGCATTACCATTCTGCAATCGGTTGGCTTTGATCAGAAGCAGTAGCATTACTACGGCTAACGCCGAGTAAAAGTAACTCCAGAATAGGCCTGGGTTGACCTAAAAGAAAATGCAAAATCAATTTCAAAATTAAAGTTCTAGTGCCATCAATAATTTTCATGGTCATAGTAGTGGCCATGTAAGCCAAATCTGTTTGCTGGTAAATGCAAAAATAGCATAAGAAACATTATATTCAATTCTGGTTCTTACTCCAAAGTTCTTAAACAGCCCGAACCTTGGCGAGAATCATCTTTAGTAAAATCTCTCTAAACAAACCATAAAGCTGGATATCGAAGCAAATGCCTTCTTTACAGCACAAGGTAAAAATGTGTTCAGAAATCTGTATAGAACTTAGTAATAGAAGGAAAGCAATTGATAATGAGTACAACATTACATGTTACATCTCCACAAAAGAAGTATTATAGTTACAGGTTGAATTTCTTTACACAGCAGAAATGCACCTTGACAGAATTCTGTCTGAGAGTTAGCTTATTTTTAAAATCTAAATTACAACATACTATCTTTATTTTTTTAAATAACCTATCAGGCAAAAATGACAGAAGGCCATAAAATATGTGCATAAAACGCATAGATCTTTGAAGGCAATGTTTAGCTTGTGCCAGTGTACCTTGCTAAGCCGAGAATCAGAAGCACATACAACACCGCTTCCAGGACGAGCTCGCCAGCAAGCCGACCAGATGGTGAATGTCTATTACAGAATATAAGAAAATGAACAGGTAATGGCAGTCAATAATACAGGTACAAATTTCGATCATCTGCAACTCTCTGGAATAACCTCTAACTAGCTATCATAATATTGCTATATTGTCATTGAAAATTAGGCCTAGTCAAGCTCTCTCCTCTCTCTCTGTCTCTCTGTCTGTCTCTCTGTCTCTGTCTCTGTCTCTCTCTCTCTCATTTGCTGTTGTTACAATTATGATAGTTTTTGATTTTACTGTCAATTTTTTTTCATTTTCTCTGACTACTATCAAAATCCACGTCACAATAATATTCCAAGTAAAATGTCAGGTTCTTTAATTCAAATTTATTGCAAAACCAACTTTACATCACAAATACATAACATAGGGTATTACGGGTATGGTGGAGTAGTGGTAGGATTCTTGCCATGCAACCCTATGGTAGCAGGTTCGAATCTGACCCTAGCCTCTGCATAGCAACCTTTGGCAAGCTATTCACCCCTGAATTGCTCCAAACTTACAATTCCTCGTTCTGTGAATGACTTAACGTGCGTTAACAACCATGTTATAATAATAATAATAATAATAATAATAATAAGATTTGTTTTCTCATAATTTCTTTACATTTATATAAAATAACTAATATACTTCATCAGTTACAGCGACAATTTTAAAAGCCAAATTAAACTATTGAAATAAATATAGAAACCTGAATGCCGTAAAATGAAGGTCCATAAGTGATTTTCACTTTCAGTTTAAGGCCACTGAAATGACAAAAAAAATTAAGAAAATCTATAACAAACATTTCTATGCCACCATAACATATGTGCATAAAATGCATAGATAGTTGAAGGCAATGTTTAGTTTCTATGCAACCTTTATAAACTTAATTCCTAGAATATAAGGAAAGCAACACAGATTCTGTTGAGTGGCAATATATTCAATCCCACTTTAACATGACCTTTGCCAATTTCACTAGTCCAAAGTTTGGGGTAATCGTGCATTTACTTTAGAATAAACTTCCTCCACTTCCTCTGTCTTTCCAGTCCTCATTTGAGACAAACCTTGAAATATTACTTACTACATAAAACTACTTTTTCACGCATCACAGAATCACAAAATCTAACTATAGCATCAAGAGCCTTGGAACCTAACAGTGGCGGTTCCAGGATTTCTTGATAGGGGGGGGGGGGCATGAAATGAATTCATAGGAAGTTGGTGAAGGGATGAAAATAGAAGGAAAAAATCAATAAACTTTACCCAAAAAGGCGGACAAAAGGGAATTTTATCCCTAATTTTACTACATATTTACCGCGAAAAATAGGTTGACAAGCAAAAAAGGTCATCTGCAGTTCTTTTCCTGTAGTTTTAGTAGAATATTAACCCGAAAATAGGTTTCACAAGCAAAAAACATAAGTCCGGATGTCCGGTGGTCGTTAACGAAATGATACGGGGCACCTAAAGAAAATGAACACACACGAAGCCAGCTTCAGACCTTCTGATAACTTTCAGCAGCACAGTGATGTTTCCAGCATCCTCAACGATAATCATGGGGGTCGTACACAGTTGAGCAATATCCAACTGCAAGATAAATAATAAATTCATCACAATCAATCAATCAATCAACCAATCAATCAATCAATCAACCAACCAATCAATCAATCAACTTCTATGGCGCCACATCACGACGACACGATGGTTTTCAATATTCGGTCGTGTGAAATTGATCGGCCTGCTCGGCATTGTGTGACCGGTTCCCGTCACAACACGCAAAGTTAAGCTACGTCGAGTGCGGTCGGCACTTGGATGGGGTACCGTCCTGGGATTGAGTCATGGCGCCGGTGGCCAACCAAGCCATTCGCCAGTTAGGCGTCGATAAATTGGTGGCAGCGTCAAGCTCTGAAGGTAAAATTTGGGTCTAGAGAAAGCAATGGCAAACTACTCTAGATTAATGGCTTAAGCCACCTGCATCATTGCCTGCGTAGTCACTGAATAACAGTGCCAGACCCTTTGCTCAATCAAGGACAGGACTACCTTTTACCATAACAAAGTACTCTTGTTATTTTCAAAAGTGAGCATAGCCATTGTAAGTCTTTTCTGCCCGTCTTAAAATTAAAGTAATATTCAGTGCTGAGTGTGTAAATCAATAAAATGTACAAGACCTCCTTTAAGATATTTGGATTCATGGTCAAGATTATTATGGCCGACGCACCAAACAGCATGGCTTTCTTTACCTGCAGGCAAAAATATAAAACTTTATAACATCTATAAATATTAAATAAATATTATATCTGTAATAAATAAAGCTTCGAATGCTGGAGAAATATCAAAATTTTACATACAAATTCAAACAATGCAAGCATTATAGTGCATTATTATGACATAATGGTGCCTCATAAGCTATTAGATTCAGACTTAAATGAGGTAACATGAAAACCAGTGAATTTCCAATAAAAAAATTAAAATTAAAACATGACAAATAGACATAATTCATTTAATATGCTAAGCTAAATCAGTTTGAAAATTTTCTAAACATATCAATACCCAATTCTTATTTCTACATAATGCCACAAGGGCACCTGGCATAATCTTAAGGGCACAAGACAACAAAGGGTTAATCTGTTCGTGGTTATAGAGATTATCTGTTAAGGGCACAAAACCACAAAGGGTTAATCTGTTCGCGGTTATAGAGATTATCTGTTCGTGGTTATAGAGATTATACAGCTGAACGGTAAGCAACTTGGACAGGACCACTATGAAGAGGCAACACCACTGAACCACCACAATACCTATAAACAATAGTAATCCCAATTACTTTGCAAGGCTGGCTGAACACCAGGGTGCGATTTGTGACCTGGAGCAGTGGGGTAGAATATGTCGAGCTTGGGGGAAATGTAGTTGTTGGGGAAGTGTAGCAGTGGGGGAATGTAGTGGTGGAGGATGTAGCAGTAGGGGGGATGCAGTTGGGCAGTGGGGGGGTGAAGAATCCTCCTTCCCCCGAGAGGAATTCCCTCCCCGGGGGAAATCCCCTCTTCCCCCCTACAAATCGTGCCCTGCTGAACACTACCCACAAAAGCGTTATAAAAATCCACAAGATTTTATTACATAGGCTAATAAATTTCCATAAAATGCATAATATCATAATAGCAAAATAGTCAAAAATCATTTACAGACTCGGTCTAGAACTAAGAGACAATCCAAGCCATTAGTCATGGAGTCGTTGGTCTGTAAAGGAGGAGGAAAATGTATAACTGCGACCCAATCTTCATGTGTTTTCGCATCAGTCATCTCTTGCTCACCACTTTCACATGCTGGAAACTAAAATGTCAAACATTGAACCACGCAAACTTATTATACACAACTATACACTCAATTTCATACAATCTAAATAGCACTTTTTACAGATGCACTACTGGTAATTAACTCTTTTGGAATTTCTTTTCTAACATGATATCATTGGTGACTAGACTGATTATGGATCATGGATTTAACTTGGATTGTGTGCTTGTTACATAATAATCCACATTTTGACCATGACTAAAAACGTGCCTGTTCTCAACTGCCCATCCGCCATAACCGAACCAGAAAATCGGACTGGTTTATTGGATTTGACAACGGGGGATTACGATTAAAATCTGGAGCGACCATCGACTGATGCCAAAAGCATTACTAAAATGGCGCTATATAAAGATTCACTGCTGCTGCTGAATAATAATAATAATAATAATAATAATAAGAAGAAGAAGAAGAAGAAGAAGAAGAAGAAGAAGAAGAAGAAGAATCCACAGTAGTTGCAACCCACTATACTGGTCTTTCGTATAGACAGAATCGCGGCGCTATATAAATCGAAAACAATCACGTCGACCGACCCGATCCACGACCTACCGAAGCCAGGATGCCTTTAGCGGTCTTCACCGACCCGGCCTTGGCAAACACTCCGTGCAGCAGCCGGGCAAAGGCGGACGACGCCCGTTCGCCAGGTGGCGCCGCCGCGTCCGTTTGTTCGCCAGGTGGCGTAAGCTCAATAACGGCCTTCGGTAGGGAGGCTCCGTTGGCCCCCGCACAGTGGGGCATCATCAGAGCCGCGTACAGACAGACTAGACGAAGAATGTGGCGCCGCCCGCTGTCCCTTCCCGGCATCTTAATTAATTGCCTTGCTAATTATCCGGTAACCATCGCGTTAATTATCATTAGTTGAGATATTCGCATAGACGGATTAATAGCTTTCGCCATCAGCTGTCCAAGTTGTTTTGGCGACTGTGGCGACGCCTTTAATTCCGGAAACTGAGTATTTTTATAGCGCATATTTACTCTCACTTTTCAATCCATCAATCACTAACTTTCTTTAGTGCCATTACACAATGAGTTTATTATTAGTGGAAGGTAGCTTCCGAGTGAAAATCGTAGCCAGGAATCATTTCCGTGGTTCGTGGTTGAAATTCCGTAGACCTAATTCAATCCAATCAACTTATATAGCGTCAATTTCGCGTGAATGCATTGCAGGCATGAGCCGATGGCACACCAAAGTTTGACCAAACCCTAATCACACAATAAAAAGAGTCAAGTCCAGGATATGTGGCCGGACAACTGGATGATAGTCTATGGTGGATAAGACAATAAATAGAAAAGAATCATCGGGTCTAAGACGAAACCCGAAAGTCGAGAGACGTTTTGATTGGTTTAATACTTTAATTGGTCGGCGACTGCAGTAACTGTCTCTTAATTTGACGCGTAGTTTTGCATTAAATTTTGTTTCAACAGTTTTAGCCTAAATTAACGTGAATGAAAGACTGATAGAATTAGGCCTCTGTATATGCTTAATAGGCCTAATCTTCGGAATCGGGGAATTAGGTGGTCGTTCGCATAGGCGGATTTTTTAAATTTTCGGGCGCGGTTTTGAGGGTCAACCCCCCCCCCCTTGGGGCTGATGAAAAAATTTCTAAGCGCCATATTGCTTGTCAGCACCGAAATCTGAAAGGACAAATTTAGAAAGTTTAGAAGGAAAGACATAGGATAGATACAAGGATAGATACATAGGATGACCTCTGTCCTCTTTTATTTTGCTTGTCAAGATTTTTCGAAAGTTGGTTACGGTCAAAAGTCAAAACCAAACGCCACCTTCCGGAAATCCTGGCTACGCCACTGCCTCCACGTTATTTGAGAGATCAGTTGAAAACCATGTTGCATGTGGTATTAATTAAAAAAGTCTGTCTCTAATAATTGTAATTATAATTAAGCCTATCGTGATTACATCGACGCAACGTAGTGGCGTGCAAGGGGGGCGGTGGGACGGTGGTCTCGGGCATCCGCCAAATGGGGGCATCCAAATTGTCTCGATGACCTTTTTGCTTGTTAACACCTAACACCGAGGTGACGGGGGGCATCCAAATCTACTTTGGCCCCAGGCATCTACCACTCTTTGGCACGTCCCTGATATTTATACATACTGTATGTATATTGTACAGTATGTATATACATGGTGGTCCCAAAGAAACTAGTACCACCCTGTTTCATTGTAAATATGTTCGCAAGCCCAAGGTCAAAATGCATGAAATTTGGCAAGACAAAGTGTAGCGACCCACCTTGCTATGTGGTCAGGAAAACCTGCGTGGTACGTTGGCCAACGACTGATGCTCTTACGCATCACAAAGTGGCCCTATAGAAGCCGAGCATTAGACTGGATCTTCAACCAACAATGTCTAAAATGAAACAAAATACGGTATAAGAGCAGCAAAAGCGGAACCAAAAATAATTGGATTTACGGGCGGGGGTGGGGGTGGGGTGGGGTCACAGGGGTGACACGCAGTGCTTAATCTAGGCCGTTTCCGGGGGGAAATTCCCCCCCCCGGAAATTTCAAATTCCCCCCGGAAATGTTGGAATACTACATGGACTAACAGCGGCCCCTAGCAGAATTCCCCCGGCTTTGTCAGTTCCCCCCCGGATTTTTCAGTTCCCCCTCCGGATTCCAGGAGTCTAGATTAAACACTGGTGACACATGTTTGGCGAGAAGCCCAAAAGTGACAAAGAGGCGAATATAGCCTAATATTACCTGTATAAGCAAGAGTCGTCGTCGTTTCCTTCCTTTCAACAATTTTGACAGCATACGATGATTAGACCTATACTGGCGGTTCTCCGCAGATATTTACTTTGTTCTTATAATTCTTCTTCATGTCGTTGTGTTCTTTATTTTCTGCTGTCGTCATCTGATGTTCAGAATGTTATTCTCCAATACTACCAATAGCAGTTCATTTCAAAAGCTAGTAGTCGGTCTCGGTGTTTTTATGGTCCAGGTTTCTGATACGTAGGCCTATAGTAGTAGGCCTATAGTAGTAGGCCTATAGTAGTAGGCCTATAATAGTAGGCCTATAGTAGTAGGCCTACGCTGAAGATGCATGTTCTTAGCGGTGGCGGTTCCAGGATTTCTTGGTGGGGGGGATGAATGAATTCATAGAAAGTTGGTGGGTGGGGTGAAAATAGAAGGAAAATAAATAAACTTTGCCCGAAAAGGCTGAAAAGGGGAATTGTATCCCTACACTTTTACCGAAAAAATAGGTTGACAAGCAAAAAAGGGCATCCCCAGTTAGTTTTACTAGACTTTTACCCAAAAATAGGTTTTCACCAGCAAAAAAGTAACTCCGAAAGTCCGGTGGGGGGATGCATTCCCACTCACCCCCCCCCTCCCCCACGTTTAACCGCCACTGGTTCTTAATTAGTATCTCCAGCTGGGTTTCGACTTTCATTACTTTCATGACACTGCTTTTCCATATTATTGTTTTAAAGCCTGCCATTGCTCCTAAGTCCTAAATAATTCCTCTTTATGGTCTAATCCTGCTGTATTTATGGCTTTGGACATAACGTTAGACTTCTGTACATTGGCTATGATAATTAAATAACTTTGTATGGCTATTAATTAATCGTTTCTCGCATCGCAAGGCAACCAACATTTTCCAGTGAAGTCTATCAGCCGAATGCTTCGATCCGTACGCAGAATGATCGATCCTTCGTTTCGATTATGATCCGACTTGATCGATCACCATGATCGACTGATGGACTAAATCGCATTGAATAATTGATCGTTTCCAGTCGACAGATGGCTCCACAGAAAGAGGAGGAGGAGGAAGAAGAAGAAGAAGAAGAAGAAGAAGAAGAAGAAGAAGAAGAAGAAGAAGAAGAAGAGAAGGAGGAAGAATAGGATAAGGAAGAGGAGGAGGAGGAGGAGGAGTAGCAGGAGGTGGAAGAGGAGGAGGAGAAAGTGAAGAAGGGAATAAGGAGAAGAGAAGACGCGGAAGAAGAAAAAGAAGGAGAAGGAGGATAAGAAGAAAAAGCAAAAAGAAGAAAAAAAGGAAAAGAAGACGAAGAAGAAGAAGAAGAAAAAACAAAAACAAGACGAACAAGAACAAGAACAAGAAGGTTGCAGATTTGGAAATGTTCCTCGGAACAATACATACATACATATATATATATATATATATATATATATATATATAAACGAAATCCATCGAGTTGGAGAGGGTGGTGGTTACCGAACTTCGTCGCTTTCCACTCGATGCTCTCGAACGATTCGGGGTTACAGCCCACTAAGCGTTATATAATGACATACAGAACAATAAAGCGCAGTCATTTGTGCGGAAAGGTCGGAGAAGGAAGTGAACTAGAGAGCGAGAGAGAGAGAGAGAGAGAGAGAGAGAGAGAGAGGGAGAGAGAGAGAGACAGAGAGAGAGACAGACAGACAGACAGACAGACAGACAGAGACAAAGAGACAGACAGAGACAAAGAGACAGACAGAGACAAAGAGACAGACAGAGACAGACAGACAGACAGAGACAGAGACAGAAAAAGGGAAAGATAGAGACAGACAGAGAGACAGGGAGAGAGACAGAGCGATAGAGAGAGAGACAGAGTGATGAAAGGGAGGGAGGGTCGTGGTTTGGGAACCTTTCCTTTACAGTACGTCTTATTTAATAAAACGTCTAGAGCTACGCCACGTCTGGGAATTGGAAAGGTGTGCAGAACATCATTCGACATCTATCTGTCAACAGCGTTGATCATATTTGGTCGTGGGGAAAACATCACTGCTGACGAATTTATCGATCTGTCTGTTACTAGAAATACTCGTACACTCACTAACTAACTCATTTACTTACAATATTTTATTCTCGGCAATCACTCCGATTTTTAATAATTGAGCCAATTTGATACGATCGGTCCTTCCCCGTACCTGCACACCGTAGGTACCGCGTACCATTTATTTTCCCCTACTGACCAAAGCTATATCCACCCTCCACCTCCCCCTCTTACCTTAGAGGACCGGGTTCGGTTACGGCGACGATGCGTCGGCTTCCTCCTCTCCAGAATTCTATTTCCGGTTCCGGTCCATAGCGTGTTTCGTTCAGTCGTCCGCCAGACGTTAACAGTTGGCATTGCCAATTTCTTGGCGGCCAACGTTCGATTGTGTCAACACCTTCATACGCAGTATTATGTTCAGCTTAAGATGTAAAGAAATTCATTGCATCCCTGCACCAAGAGTTCTTGGAACCGCTACTGACTGTGTAGACTACACAGTAACATCATAGTTCTAAATACTCCTGCATAGTTAAGAACGGACATATCAATGTATAGTTTATAGTGTAAACCTAGTGCGTAGTTAATCTATAGTTTTGTACAGGGCTTTTTTTGTAAAAAATATTTTTCGGAGCGCAACAGTCGGAAGTCACTTGCCAACATGACGTAGTCACTAGTCACGTAGCTATATATATATATATATATATATATATATATATATATATAATGATTATAATCAATACAATACAACAATGTACAATTTTCCAATTTTCTATTTAATAATTTAATTTTGCAAAAAACCAGTCCGGATTTTCCGGAACGCGGCCCGGATTTTCCGGAGCGCCGCTCCGCCTCACTCCGGCACAAAAAAGCCCTGGTTTTGTATATTGTGGTTACTACGTGTCATTTAGAATTGCTGTATAGTTTATTGTGTCGTTATTATGTAGCATGATAATAACAACTGTGCACCTTTTGGCATATTACGTTTCTCCTGTCGCGAAAAGTACAACAGGAGAACGGGGGGGGGGGAAGAAGAGGCCGAAAGGGAGGAATCTGAGTTGCCGGATTGAACAGGCGAAATCGAAATAATCGGGCACGATGAGGAGCGAGTAATTGAAACCGGCGCTACATAAGCAGACCGGAGGGTGTGCAGTACGTGCGCTTCGCTGCTGTGTCGACCGTCTCTCGTGTCGCTTCGATTCCATTAAGTACGCCCCGTCGCTGCCGGTCACGTGACGTCTAAAATTTCATCGTCGTCGTCGTCGTCGTCGTCGTCGCAGCTAATAGTCGGAAATCGATTCGGGAAAATGGATTGGGTGCCGGGCCGCAAGGATCATTCCTCTGCGTTGTCATTCCTGTCCTTCTCTCTCTCTCTCTCTCTCTCTCTCTCTCTCTCTCTCTGCCTCTCTGTCTCTCCCTCTGTCTTATCGTTTCTCTTTCTCTGTAGGGGCCTACATGTATCTCTGTGTTTGTGTTTGTCTGTCTGTCTGCCTCTTTCTCTCTCTCTCTCTCTCTCTCTCTCTCTCTCTCTCTCTCTCTCTCTCTCTCTGGTTTCCATTTTCAAGTTTTTTCCTATAATTTGCAATCATCTCTTCCCGCCTTTTCACGCGATTTTACCTTCTTATTTCCATGCATCTCCTTTCCTTTCTTTCTTCCATACTTCCTTCCTTTTTCACCCCCGCCTCCCTCGTATTGCATCATTCGTGACTTTCCATTCTTGTTCCTCGTTCTCTCCGGTTTCTCGTGTCCGCTCTGAGCGGTAGTGTATGGGAGTGCGAGATTCGTTCGCACTAATTTTTACACTCACTGCCTCACCCTACCCTGTGGATACACCGACCATTGCCCGACTGAACTTTGCGCCTTGTCCATAGCTACCCCAACTTCCCCCAAGATAGACTAAGCGCGTACGAATAAGCAGCTACTATGGTATGCATACTTTTCAGAGGCGTAGCGACGGGGGGGTATATCGGTATATATACCCCCCAAATCAGTCTACCTTAAAGTTTTTTATGTGATTTACATGTGGTTATATGAATGTGGTTTATATGGTTTATGTGGTTTATAGTTAAGATTTATATACACCCAAAATATTTATACCCTTCCCAAATCAAATTCCTGGCTACGCCCCTGATACTTTTATAGCCAATTTGATTGGAAGTCCATTGTTTTCAGATGGTATAGTTAAGATACTTTCCCGTTAAAAATGACGCCATGATATCATTTTGCTACGATACAGTAGCATATTTAGCTGCACGAGATACTGTAGGGTATCATTTGAAGAATGCCTAAATTTCTTGGACTGCTACTTTTGTCTAATAAAAACACCCGGCTAAGCTTCGATGTCTGGTGTGTCAAACTCAGTAGCTTGCAGAAGGGGGACGGGTGCGGCGGTGGCCCCCCGCCCGTTTTTTACAGTAAAACCCTCTTAAATTATCGATTTGCCTCCATGCGCACACTAGAAGGGGGTGGCATAAAAATTGACTCTGCTTCCTTATTTTGCTTGTCAATCACTATCCACCAGACAATGTGGGGGGTCCAAATTAACTTTGGCCTCGGGCGCCCACCACTTTCTGCACGCCACTGAGCAAACGAAATGTCTTTGGCAAATCTAGAAAATTTACTTGGAAATCCGCGTTAATTTTATATATTACGAAGAGTTGCCAAGCGTCCAATTAACCAGCGACAATTGTCGTGAAAGCTTTCAAGGCAAGCAAGCAAGTATTTGCAACAACAACAACACACACAGGCACACAAAAACACACACAAATACACACCAACACATGCAAACACACAACAAACACGCACACAACAAAACACACATACGTTTTTCGGCACGAATTTTAATCGAACAGAAAGGAGACCAAAACAGTCTACAAGAGAACGATAATCGTATATTCAAACAACTCTAATTAACAAATCCAGGATAACTCGTCAATCGTGAAAGTTTGCCAGAGTGAAAGTAAGCTTGCTTCACGTCGTCAGCATTGTTGTCGGCCCTAGGCTGCCTACGAACTCCGCAAAGACGAACAAAATATTCGAATGATACGAGCATATGAATACAAGCAGTGGCGTAGCCAGGATTTCCAGATGGGGGGTTATGACTCCCATGATTCCCAACTTAGAAAGATCCTGACAAGAAAAAAACCAGATCGTCAACTATTATTTTGCTTGATTAAGTGAGTTATATAGTTATATAATATTATGTGTGTATGTGTGTGTGAGCGCGTACAACTACATTGTCTTCATTATAATGACTTGAAGATTTGAACTTTGCCTTTTTTCTTTCTTGCTATCTTAAACCCAATTTTGGTGCCCCTCCACCTCCCTACGGAATAATAATACGCAATAAAAAATGTGGTGGTCGGGCAACCGAGGGAGTTAACCGCAATCTCCCCTTGGCTACGCCACTGCGCACAAGTCTTCATTATAATGACTTGAAGATTTGAACGATATATTTGTTACAGTCAAAACGTGTACTTAGTCATTACACGAAATGACTAAAAGATTCATTCATTGTGTGTAATGACCAATAGGGTCAATCATTTCATGCAATGACTAACTTTTCCAATGATTTATTTCACACTTTGACTGACCGCTATATTCGCTAATATAATCCTACAAGAATGCGATTTTCGCGTCTCAGGCTGTGTTAATACATGAAATGAAGACCCTATTGGTCATTACACACAATGACTGAAACTTTTAGTCATTTCGTGTAATGACTAATTACACATTTTGACTGTAACATATATAGCCTATTATGTCACTTTGATTTGTCGATTCGATGAATTTTTACGTTTAAAAATGGCGCATGTCTTTTGCAAAGATGCCACAATCGTTGAGTAGATATTGATACGTTCGTTTTATGTTACTCTTATCAGTAACTTCAATTAATTATTTATCGTAAGTTGTCGTTGATTTGATTTGATTTTACAAGGCAACGTTCCCCGTTTTATTGTCCGAATTTTCTACTCCCTTTGAAATCCAATAATAGCGTGTTCCCTGTGTTAAGTTTCGCGTCTTAGGTAGACGAAACATTCATGCCTCACTCAGCCTCTATATATAAAGTTTATAAACTACTTCAGCCGCGATATAAACCAACAGGTTTGATCGAAACGGAGAAGTGTATCAATGTCCCTCTAAATATAAAGCACGTTCTAAATTCTGGTGAGACCCTGTGTTACCAGTGCTAGGGCTTTTTTACTAGCTCTGGGGTTTTTCAGTGGTTTCTGTGGTTCTGGGGTGTTTTAATGGATTCTGGAGATATTTCTGCGTAGTAGAATTTTTCTGGGTATCTAATTTACATGGAATCTGAGGTTTTTCTGGGTATCTAGGTTTTTTACATGGATTCTGAGGTTTTTCTGGCAACAAAAGAGATTTCTACTTGATTTCGCCTGAGTTTTAAAGTCCAAGGAAAAATGATGACCTTGTTGCTTGTCAAGACTTTTTGGCAAAATAATCGTCCAAAAAAAAATGAAAATTTTTCAAAAACCCCACTGGTAACACTGACAGCGAGACCTCAACGCATTATTATTACGACAAATTATTATATTATAAATATGTTAATATGTTATATGAATATGTTATATGAAATATGTTAATGGAATTTTATCTTCCATTAACATATTTCCTTCTTACCACGGTAACAATGCATGGAATGCGAATCCATGGTCGCTAGGCAACTGCGGAGTGAGCAGCTATTCCCGAGTTGCTAGGCAACCGCTGGGAGAATACTTGAAAGTGCGACCCTCTGGTGGTCACGTGATGTGCAAAATCTACTGACTCCCGACAAATTCAGTGCTGCACTTGGTTTACTGCGCCTCAGAGACGTCCATGGGTCCATTTTCAGAACCCAACCCATCGAATCTCCAACCCAACCCAACCCATGCCGGAAATAGGGTTACTTGACCCAACCCAACCCACCGTAATACATTACAATTTCTTAAACTATGACGTAATACATTACAATTTCTACGACCCAACCCACCGTAATAGCCTACAGTACAATTTCTTAATCTATGGCTTATTTTCTGACCCAAACCAGACCACGGTAACTATGTGAAAGTCTGGCCCAACCCAACCGATTAGTTAACCCAGCCAGGGGCGTAGCGACGTGGGTATATCGGTTACCTCCTCAAAATCAGCCTACCTTAAAATTTATTTTTACTGTGTTTTTTATTTTTAAAAGTTTTTAAAGATTTATACCTCCAAATCACATTATACACCCAAATCAAATTCCTGGCTACGCCCATGAAACCAACTGCTGCACCTGTGTGTGGGGAAAATTCGAGGAGCACTGATCTTATCTTAATCCAGAGGACAGTCGGGGTGATGGCTGACTAAGGCGCACGAAGTCGAAAGATAGCTGAACAGATTGACGACACTGTTGCCTCTCGTCAGCCGCGACGTCACTCCCGGCAAGAGGCAGGAGTTGCCCCAGACGACCGTTCCCTGCCCGGTCGCCAGGCGGAGGGTCCACGACAGACTGCAGTTGCAGGCGATCGGGTTCCCGACCAGCGACAGGATCCGCAACCGGTCGGTCTTCGAGAGGGCGCAGCGCTGAAGCGCGTCGACCTTGTTGTCGTCGAGAAACAGGTGCCTGAGCTTCGGCGATTGGCGAAAGACGCCGGCGGGGATCTTCGTCAGGTTGTTCTTGGACAGGTGGAGGTGCTGGAGCGACGCGAGACCGGCGAACGTTGACGTCCAGAAGTAGGGGATGTGGTTGTCGAGCAGCCAGAGCCCGGTGAGGTTGTCGAGGCGGGAGAACAGCTCTTTCGGAAGGAAGTTGATCATGTTGTGGCTGAGGACGAGGTTGACGAGGTTACCGAGTCCGAAAAACGCCTTATTGTACAGGATAGTTATCTCGTTGGCGTCAAGACTGAGCACCTTTGAGCAGAACAGACGTCTATTTCCAACTCAAAGACTCAAAGCTTATAATTATCCATTAATTACGTCAACAATTTAGGGAGGGCGGGGGTTTGATAAAGTTTGACAGTTGTTGACGGGGGGAGGGGGGTCAATAGAAGTTGACGTCAACAATTTCACTTTTTACAAATAATCAAAAAAATAGGAAATTTCATGGAATACTACTTATTACAATGGGAAAAAGCATGGCAAAAAAGGTCATCACCACCACATTTTTACACTCGATAAGAAAAAAAGTGAAAAAAGTCATTACCACAAAAAATAATAACCTTGTTATTGGGACCTGTCGTTGATCTTGGGAGGGGGGTCAAAAGTTTTTGACGTAATTATGGGGAGTTAAGTGAAAGTTGACAGTTGTTGACAAGGAGAGGGGAGGGGTTCAAAAATTGCCCAAAAATTGTTGACATAATTAATGGACAGCCCCATACATAAAGTCACAGTGGCGTAGCCAAGGGGTGGTCGGGGGCTAACAGCCTAACACTCCTCCCTCTTGGCTGTCCGACCAAAAATATCTTTATTGCGAATCAATATAGTTGTGCGCACTCATATGCCTGTATAAGTCTATAATTTCCTTAAATGATAAAGTTGTCGACCTTGTTTGCTTGTCTGGTTGTCCCGTGTTGCGAATCATGATAATCCTTGTTTCTTTTTTTGCTGGTCAGAATTTTTCGAAGTTGGGAATCATAAGCCCCTTTGGGAAGCAGGGCCGCCGAGAGGGGGACAGGTGGGCAATTGCACAGGGGCCCGGCGGTCTGGGGGGCGGGCCCATGATGAATACGTATAATTAACAATAATATGAATTATAACAGTAAAGTAGAGGGGCCCGGCGAAAAAAAGGGGGCCCGGCGTGAAAAGGTTGACAAGCAAAAAAACTAATTTTAAGACGTAAAAGGGGCCGACAAGCAAGCAAAAAGGTCGTCAAGAAATTTTATTCTGCACAGGGGCCCGGAATTTCTCTCGGCTGGCCTGTTGGGAAGTCCTGGCTACGCCACTGTAAAGTCATATCGTAAATTAAATTGATCGTTTTAGATGATTAATTATAGAAATGTAGATTAATAATTAATGTATAGAAAACCGTGATCATTAACAGAATATAACACATATTAAAAAGTTAAAATAGGCGCCATATTTCTCAGATATTTAAATATTAGAGCGTGTTGGTCATTGCGCATTAGGTTCTTGTCGGTTAATTCATCGCCAATAATTTATGTACCGCCAGTAGGGTTAAAGGTTAGGGTATTGGTTTGGGGTTAGGGTTTGAGTTAGGGGTTAGGGTTTGGGTTAGGAGTTAGGGTTTTGGTTGGGGGTTAGGGTTTTGGTTAGGGTTAGGTTGGCAGTGAGTTAACCGACAAGCCCTTACATTGACACCTTGTTGGCGGTGAATTAACCGACAAGTACAGTACCGCGCATTATCTGTTATTATATGATTTTAGTTAAATTTAGGCGAGTTGAAAAAGAGATACCAGAAGGGAACGCCCAGTGGCGGCTCTAGGATTTGGCAAGTGGGGGGGGGGCGTTGGGGTGGCAACTTCTAATCATGGGGGCAACCATTTGTTGTTTAATGTATGTAGCATTAAGTATAGGGTCCCAACAGGGGGGACACTGCGTGGGGGCCAAGCTCTCAATAGGCGGGGCACGGGCCCCCCTGGCCCCCTCGATGGAGCCGCCACTCGGAACGCCATTGCTATCTTACTTTCAGGCTCCGAAGGTCGGCGAACGTGTTATCGTGCAGCACCTGGATCCGGTTTTCGCCGAGATGAAGGACCTCGAGGTCCATGAGGTTCCGGAACAGGATCTGCCTCAGCGTCCGGATGCGGTTCCGGTCGAGATCCAACCGGCGGAGGTACCACAGCCCGGCGAACGCCTCGTCCTCCAGCTCCTCGATCTCGTTTCCCCAGAGGAGCAGCTCCCGCAGGCTCTCCGCCTCCTTGAAGACCTTTCCGGGTATCTTGCGCAGCAGGTTTCCCCACAGGTGCAGGTGGCGCAGGCGGACCATACCGGTCAGGAAGCCGTCCTTCAGGTGACGCATCTGGCACCCGCCGAGCTGAAGCTCCTGCAGGTCCTCCTCGAGACCGGCGAACGCGTGCAGGTCCATCGAGTCGCCGATCGGGTTGAAGTTCAGGACGACGGTCGAGACGGAGAGATTGTGAAACGCCTCCGGCAGAATCTCTCGTATCGTCTGTCGCGGTGCGTGGAATCCGTAGAACGGTTCGACGCCGGACAGGAAGTCCGGGATTCGATCCAGACCCTGGCAGTAGATGTCCATCAGCGACGTGCAGTGGCAGGAACCGGAGCTGTTTGCGGACACTACAACCGGACAGTCGTCCCGCAGACTTGCGGACAGCTCGGCGGCTGGTCCGAAGCCTTCTCCTGCCACAGCAGCAGCAGCAGCAGCACGCAGAGAGATCGCCAAGCAGAGAAGGACTGAGCAGCGATGATCCATCGTGTGAAAGATCCGGCCGGGCAACATCCGCTCTGTTCCGCTTACATTTCCAAATTGGAGCCGAGGAGTCAAATTATTTCTCGATATTAATTATTAAACATCTGATCTTTTAAAAAGTCGATCTTATAAGCAAATTCCACACAAAAAGTGGAGTTTCTTTCACCCTCTTCCAAATCTGATCAACACGTACCTTACGCTTATTAACACGGGCCATCTTGTCTAAAACGCTTGGTGGTCAGATCAGCGGCTATAGACCTAGTGCTGAGATCTGCAGCTATATAGAGGGGTGCTCCGAGTGGGAGAACTGGATATCTGGACCTGTGGAAATAGAGAAACACTGATGATGAACTCTATACTCTTGTCACGACGACTTAAAACGACTTTCTGCCGAAAGTTTACGTCGAACTTAAAACATTTAATTAAAACTAAAAACGATGGCCGACTTCATCGAAGGCGACCTTTCTCTTTCTCGGCCTTCCGAAGTCACGTGATCTGCGTTCCACTGATCCTCGGAAACCATTGGCTATGCCATCGACCTACTTCCACACGACGTCAGCTGATAGGCTACAGTTGACCCAGAAACCACCAATGCGGGCGTTAACGTCTGCTTTTCTTTCCTTGAATCTATCATAAAAATCAAAACAACATTCCACACCCATCATTAGTAACAAGCAGGGGCGGCGCTAGGGGGGGTGGGTCCGCGGGTCCGGACCCACCCAGCCTCGGGCAGGGCCACACAAGCAAACCGTGCAAATCCGCAGAGAAATTTTGATTTTAGTGGGAGGGAAGGGGAGGGTAGTCTACTAGTCTGCGTCGGGTCCTGGTTGTGTAGACTAAAATAGGCCTACTTAGACGTGATCAGGGTTTAATCTAGGCCGTTTCTGGGGAAAAGTCGCCTCCCCCCACCACCACGAAAATTTGAAATTGCCCCCTGGAAATTTTGGCATACTACACCAACTAACAGCAGCCCCCTAGCAGAACTCCCCCCGGTTTTGTCATTTCCCCCCTCCTCGCGAGGGCTGCCAAGAGGGGGGCAACTGCACAGGGCAGGGTCCCGGCGGTCTGGGGTGCACGGGTCGATGATGAATAGACACATAAACGGTCGACAAGCAAAAAGAAGGTTGTCAGGTATTTTTAAAGATGTAAAATGGCTGTCAAGAAAATAAAAAAAGGTAAGGCTGACAGTCATCAGCTAATTTTAAGACCTGACAGGGAAAAATTAAAAATTAAAGGTCTTCTACACAGGGGCCCGGAATTTCTCTCGTCGGGCCTGACCCCCGGCTTTTTCAATTTTCTCCCCCGGAGTCCAGGAGTCTAGATTAAACACTGGACGTTATTTGGCGTCACAACGTGATCATTGTATATATATGTAGGCCCAGTGGCGGCTCCATATGGGGGGCCCGTGACCCCTATTGAATGCATACCCCCATTGGCCCCCTTTTGGGACCCTATTACTACTACAAATACCTATCAACAAATGGTGGGTCCCCGTGTTTAGAAGCTGCCACCCCAAGAGCTTTAATTAAATTGTCTTTAGTAAAGGTTTTATCAAAAACCAAACGAGATGGTTATGTAAAGGTTCGACATTGAATACCCATAAAAGGTTTGCATTTACTCCAGAAAACCTTCCAGAGGTTTTCTAAAATACCTATAAGTGGTTTATTAAAGGTTTGAAACTTCAAACCCTTAAAAAGGTTTTCCGTTGTGCTGACATACCTTTTCCATGTATAATACCTTTAGAAAACCATCGGCCGAACCATTTTTTCCAACAGAGTATACGCTTGAACGAAAGTTATTGTAGTAACGATTGCGTTAATTAATTAAACAAAGATCGTAAATATAATCGATATACAGTTGTGATTAATTATTGAACGCCCGTGTATAGACGCACGTTCTTATTTTCCGCTCGGCTCACATTAACGACAACGCCGCTACAGTAATATAAACCGTTCGACGGAATTCCAGTCCCCCGACGGTCTATGACGGTGGTCATCATTGCCACGCGGTCCCTCGTGAGCCGCCGTCCCCGGGGTTGAAGACGAAGACATCGCGAGAGACAGAAGAAAAAGAAGACGGACGAAAGCCGCCCCGAAGCATCTTAACGCTCGCTCGCTCGCTCCTTCTAGCATTATACGTCATAGGAGCCCCGTCGTCGACGGCGGCGGCGGCGGGCAGCGATGTCGTCTGCTCAGACGCTGGCAGACGACGACGAGGCCCGAAATGAATGCCATGCCGATCGTACGCGCTAGACTTGCTTATAATTAGACCTTACTGCGATGAACGCGCATATATATATACATAGATATGTGTGTATTCATATATAAGTATGTATATATATATATATATATATATATATATAGAGAGAGAGAGAGAGAGAGAGAGAGAGAGAGAGGCAGACAGGCAGACAGACAGACAGACATACAGACAGAGATAGACAGAGAAACAGAGACAGACAGAGACAGAGAGACAGAGAGAGAGAGAGACAGAGAGAGAGAGACAGAGAGAGTCTGTTTTATCGTTATATAGATTCCTTATCTTGCTTCTAATCTCATCCAATCCAGTATAGTAGGAAAGCGACCAGAGATGTCCATGGGTTCATGTTTTAGAACCGAATCCAACCCATCAAATCTCAAACTCTACCCAGCTCATACCGGTAACATGATTACTTGATCCAACCCAACCCACCGTAATACTTTACAATTTCTTAATCCATAACTTCTTTTCTGGCCCAACCCCTGCAGCCCATCATTAACATGGAAAAGTCTGGCCTAACCCTATCCAACCCAGTCCAGCCCATGGTCATCTCTGAAAGTAACTAGATAGAATGGATCAGCGATAGCGATAATCATTCTTCAATCTGTTCAACTTTGGTATTCATTCTTTACATCATTTCTTATCTCCACTGGCGTCGCCAGGAATTTTTGATTGGGGGGGGGGCAAACGTGGCTAGCGTGTCAGAATCCTTACCCACCCCTCACCCCCCCCTCCACAGAAAACTTTCTCGCCGGATTTGCGCGAATCTGGTAGGTGGTCTGGGGCAAGTTGGGGGGCAGTTGTCCCCATTTGTCCCCGCCCCCCGTGGCGACGCTAATGCTTATCTCATATAATCCAGGTGTGAGAAAGCAACTGCTCTGTTCTGTTCTTTAGCCATCCTCGATGCGATGTTGGGCTACACTATGTATCACATCTCTCCATGTCTGTCGTTCTTCTGTTTTCCGAATCATGTTTTGAAACGAGAGTCCAGTCCATGTTGTTATGTTATCTAGCCTGGCTGTTCTTGGTCTTCCACGTGATCGTCCGCCGGATAATGTTCCTTGAATTAGTTCTTTTTCTACAAGAGCCTTGTTTTCTCATGACGTGTCCAAAATAACATACTTTGCCTTTTTTTAATGTTGTTCAGCAGACTTCTTGTCGTATCTGCCTGCTCTAGTATACCCACTCATTTCTTCTTTTTGCTGTCCATGAAACTCTTAGAATTTGTCGTAATCCTTCCATTTCAAAATCTTCAATTCTTCAAGCCGGATTTTTCAAGCAACTAGATTAGGAAAAACTTTGGTAAAAATTCTTCCAATCCGGTCGAAAGAAAGTGATTCGATTGGAAGAACTCTCGAAATCAAGTGTTTAAATGGACTGCTTTGATTTTAAAATTGCAGTTTTTATGCAAGTAACTGTACGACGAAAATTGCAACTGGCATTTGGACAAGCCGACACCCCAACACCTCCCCCCCCCCCAATCTGAGCCTGGGCTGGAAGTTTTGCCTATCCAATGGACCGCTTATGCGTTTCAACCAAGCGGGAGCGAATAAAGAATTTATTCACTACATTTATCTTATATACGCCGTTGTTTACTCTGAATACGGCTACGCAATAAAACAATAGGGCTGAGATTGTGTTTTATCGTAGGCTTTCAACTTCCATTAAAGAAATATTCGATTCGATTTCGCATGCATCTCAGAGCAATGTGACGAATTAAAATATGTAGAACATTAGTCTGATATCTTGTTCCGTGCAGTGACGGCTCCAGGATTTGGCAAGTGTAGGGGGGGGGGCGTTAAGGTGGCAACTTAAAAGTATGGGTGGCCAACCACTTGTTGATGGGTATGTAGTAGTAATAAGTATAGGGTCCCAACAGGAGACCAGGCTTTCAATAGGGGCACGTGCCTCCTGGGCCCCATGTGGGGCCGCCACTGGTTCCGTGTGGTTTTTGGAATAAGGCAGAAACCATCTTCTGGAGACAAAAACATTATTGAATTCAACCCCCAACGACGTATATTTATTTCGTCTGACAACGCCTTCTCCAGAAAAAACGTTGTCAAATTTGCAAATAATTCGTCTCTGAAGTCGGATTTCAACTCTCAACGGTTGCGTTAATTGAACGAGAATTCAT
Organism: Metaphire vulgaris; assembly: GCA_018105865.1. Classification (NCBI taxonomy): domain Eukaryota; kingdom Metazoa; phylum Annelida; class Clitellata; order Crassiclitellata; family Megascolecidae; genus Metaphire; species Metaphire vulgaris. The sequence goes on along the minus strand of CM030860.1, from coordinate 9,217,924 downwards.
GTCCGCTGTGGAATTATTAATTATTTATGACGAAAATCTCGACTGAACTTCAAAAGAACTAGCAAAGTCAGACGACAAATATGATGATCACACTGGCTGCCTGCTAACAGCTACTAGCTACTACCAGCTGTTAATAGCAAAAAATTACGCCTCCTCCTCCTCCGGAAGCAGAGAGCAACGAAAAGCCGACGGATTAGTCGAGCAGACGACAAACGGATACCATCCGAAGGAATCCAACATCCCTTGACCTCATCCCCCACCCCTCCCTATCCCTCTTCCGCGCCCCTCCCGATCCATAAACGTCGGCATCCAGCGACCCCCTTCCGCCCCCCCCCCTCCTCCGTTACCAGGCGCATACGACGCCGGCTGTTTAGAAGGCAGACCCCTTCTTACGCAACGTCACGTTGTAGTCATTACGTCGTATAGCGCCCCCTCCCTTCTCTAGCTCTCTCTCCCTCCCTCCCTTCATCCCTCCCTAACTCTTTCCCTCGCTCCCTATATGTACTACAGGGGCGAGTCATTTCCGGCGGTATTCCGTCGGACGTAGCATATTTTTAGACCGTTAGCGATACGAACGAATCTCGTTATTCGTGATGGGTAACGCTGCCGGGGGTGGGGCGGGGTGGGGGGCGGAGAGGGCTTGGGTTCGGGTGGAGGGAGGGGGGAGGTTAAGCTCCGGGGGTCTGTAGAGGGAGATGCTGGGATTAACGCGTCTAATTATGGCGCGGTTCCTTCCGGAAATTTCATGTCGGGTCGTGCTTAAAGCGGACTTGAACCTTGTGCGCGTTTCAGTTCTAGCTCGTTCTGCTGTCCGCGCCACGAAAATTTCCACTTACGTGCAATTGACGAAGGACTATTTTTGTAGTGTGCAGTGTCACGTGTACGCCGTGCCTTTATGGCTACGATTTGCCAGTGGCGGCTCCAGGATTTGGCAAGTAGGGGGGGCGTTGGGGTGGCTACTTCTAAGCATGGGGCCAACCAGGTGTTGATAGGTATGTACTAGTAAGTATAGGTTCCCAACAGGTGGCCACTGCGGGTTCAGGCATTCAATCGCCCCCCCCTGACCACCACGTGGAGCCGCCACTGCTGATAGCGAATGACCTTGTAAGATTGGCGTACTTGGGGTGCATCAGGTAGGTCTAGGGCCAGTGTTCATTCTAGCCACCTTGACATTGGGGGGGGGAGTTTGAAATGTTTGGCAGGACAAGACTTGTCTCTACACGCTTGGGGGGAAATTTCCATCCACCAAGCCAACATATACAAATTTTTTTGGGGGAGGGGATTTTAAAACTTTGAGGGGGAATCCCACCCCCCCCAAAAAAAAACAGGCCTAGAATAAACACTGCCTAGGGCTAATACTCTGGACGCAACTTAAGTGTGCGCAAAAACTCTGTGTTGATTTTGCTCTACTCGGCATAGACAGAGAAGATTCAGAAGAAAATGAGGAAGTTGACTTTAAGCACATCATAGACCAGTTCGCATCAGTAAAAGCAAGGATCTCTGGCTTTAGTCATGTATCATTCAAATGTCGTGATTTGTCAGTTAGAGATTTGTAACCTACTAATTTGATTTTCTGATCCCCTTGCAACGGGAGCCAAATGCCCTGGGTACGCCCCTGCCTCGTTAGCAGGGGCGTTTCAACGTTGGGGATGACTGGGAATGCTTCCCCACCGAGCTTTTTTGCTTGTCAGTTTGTCAGTTCTCAGGGGCAGGCGGTTATCGGTCCAAGTCGTTATGTATTAGTATACAAAACAGAGAGTTGATGAGCATTTTTGCTTGTCAGACTTTTTCGGAAAGTTTTATCTACATTTGCCGGGAAAATGCTGTTAATGATCTTTTCTCTGCTTGTCAACCTTTTTCGGGATTTCATATCATCCCCCATCAACTTCCTAAAAGTTCCTTGCATCCCCCACCAAGAATTCTTGGAGCCGCCACTACACTCGTTACTCGTTAGTTGGTCAATCTGGGAGGAGTATTAGTTAGTCCTAAGATTAAGACAGGCAGGCGATCATGGGCAATTATCGAAACATGCGTGTTCTATTGTCATTGTTAATCCGAACTACAGTGAACATACTTGAGTTATTTTAAGTCGCCTGTCGTGTTATACGAGCCCGTGTTAACGGAATGTCACTGTAGTGCATAAAGCTTTTCCACATAATGTCGACGTAATCCGTTAAAAAATCTCACTGATCATTAATAATGTGATATTTAAAGTGGCTTAGGAGGCTAAGTGAGCCTGTGTGAAAACCACTGTAGTAACTCTCCACTTTCAATAACCTCGTTCTCCGAGATAGGCTGAGAGGAATGCAAGTGGTTTATATTATTGTAACGAGAGTACATTTGCCTTCAGAGCGCAAATATCGCGCATTAAAAATAAAACTCCACTTGTGGCAAACAAAGGTGTGAAATGTGCAAGCAATGACGTTACAGAACATTATGATGGTAATAGCCTTTGACACGCCACCGTTTTTCTGGCTTCACACACGACCATATACAGGGTGGTGCAAAAAACGGGACTATATTAAATGCAAACCTAAATGTGACTAGTCCGATTTTTTGCGCCACCCTGTATATATATATATATATACTCTTATGTCAGGTTTACATTTACATTAGAGTTAATTTCACTGTCGTCGACTCGCAATACTTCCTTTCCTTCCTGCTAATGAGATTTCGTAGTACAGGTAATCTGTTCTGTGTCTAATAATAATGGTGTTTTTAAAAAGATGTTTGCGGCGGCATGCTGGTAAAAGCAAGAAACAGCGAGTTCTCTGACGTCACATCTGTGCTTTGCGCATACAATCAGTGTTTATTCTAGACCTGTTTCCGGGGAGAATTCCCCCCTCCCCAGTTTTAAAATCCCCCCAATTTGTATTTGTTGGCTTGGGGGATGGAAATTCCCCCCCCCCCAAAAAAAAAGCGTGGAGACAAATCTTGTCCCCCCAAACATTTCAAACTCCTTCCCCCCACCCCCCAATATCAAGGTGGCTAGAATAAACACTGGCATACAATAAATCTATGCTATGTTATTCTATGGTATTTTTTATAAAGTTCAGTAATAAAAAAAACAAATACTGGATTTTAAAGTGGTTTAATGTGATTTCTCTTGTGTTGTAAACCATTTTCTCCGCCTCTGCATACATTCCTCTATTCCAGCTTCCGTTTGTCCGCTACCGCTTTTATCTTAGAGTCTACAAAAAAAGACATACACAATTCTCAACATATACAATACAATGTAAAAACAAGACACATAGTGATTGTTTCATCATGCTATAACAATAGTGTGATCTGCAAATTTTAAGCTGAAGCTGACGAATTTTCTTACTTATAAAAATGATTGATTTTCAACTCTGTGACTAATTCCATAATGGCTTGAGTCAATGTTCAGTTGAAAATCAGTCAAGGCGAAGAGCTGCTTTCACACTCTCTGTTTGCTCTCTCTCTCTCTCTCTCTCTCTCTCTCTCTCTCTCTCTCTCTCTCTCTCTGTCTCTCTCTTTCATGTCTGCTCTTTCTTCCTCTTCCTGTCTGTCTGTCACTCTCTGTGTGACAATGCCAAAACAGCACACATAGTAAATTCCAGTTTTTCATAATTTCTTATATTGTGACGAGCAGCGACCTAAATAGGACTCGTTTACTTACTTACTTGTCTAGGGGAAACTACTTTGGCACTAACTCGTACATTTTAACGGACAAAACTCTTCTTATTATAAAATATCACTTTAATCTTAATTAAATATTCAACTCTTCCGCCATAGCGGCTATCAATAGGCAGTGCTATATAACTCTAATCAATGTTTTAAAACGTCCAGCGACAGCAACTATCTTAGCAACTAGTTACTAATATAAATAACAGCTGATAACAGCTTCCACACAAAATCAATGAAAATGAAACAAATGTGCCCTTGCACGAAAACCAATTCGATATACTAATTCACGAATATTAAGCGAACTGAAATCTCGGTTCAGATTTAAATAAAAGCAATTTAAACTAAAACAACGAAGAACAGGCACGAATCGCTGCGATCGAACGTCCGCCTTCTTCTTCGGCCACCGTCGAACTCCTCTTCTTCGAAAAAGACCCACTTTCAAAACGTAACTGCCTTCAGCAACGGCTCTTGCGACCAATGACGCCCGTCGTCTCATCACGCCTTCTATAACGTGAATTCCTATTTGCTCACATAAACATAGAGCAAACATAGTAAACTTCACATACAAACCTACCAACATTCCAATTATTTGCTATCTATGCTTCAATATAGCACTCCATCACACCCCTAGCACTCGAGCCTACGTGGTGGATCACCACGTCAACTCAGATGCAGTGGCTGTGACGGCATCAAACGGAAATTGCGAAGCAAACTTTGGCTTACACCAATTTCAACTTATCCAAAATGGAATTAATATTACAAAGGAATAAAACAAGAACCAACCACTGAGAACAACTGCAAAAATTATGCTATCTAAGTGGTTATATCACAAAACTATCCTAACTTAGCTTACGCTACAGTAACACTTACATTCTATTTTACTTTCAACACTTACTTACAACACCTAACTAATTACTTATCCTACCTATTCTGATGGTCAACTTAACTCTATAGGACATCCATACATACTTAAGTATCAATAAAGTAAAAGAGTAAATCAGTCTATGAGCAAAACTCATAATCATTAGATGCTGTATTAAGCATAACCTAAGAAACTCAGCAAAACTACTGCACTGTACTGAAAAATATATAGGCTTCCTATCGGGTCTCAAGGGACTTACATATCTCACACATGAGAATGTCTTTGGCGTTTCCATAATTATGCGCTTCAAAGGGTCTTGATCCAACAATACTGGATCATTGCGACCATAATCCTCTAAATTATAGACAACTGACTTTCCATCAGCTTCCACTGAGATGCTATGTTTAATCATGCAGTCAACTGACAATTGGGTATGTTCCCCATTGACAACTTTTGTGTTGTCAGGACTTAGTCTATGTGGTGAAACATATGCGGGTTGAGCATATTGTTTAAGCAAGATCTCATATGCGATAAGATCAGTCTGTTTAGGTTTCTTGTTGAACATCTGTTCATGTTGCATAATCAGAGATTTCAATTCCTCTGTTAGACCTGACCCCAAATGTTTTGCTTTGTCCAGTACCAGTTCTTCAAAAGAACACTGGACGTTCTCTGTTGTTTCTATTGCATTGGCAGTTTCAAGTGGGTTTGTAACTGTGCATGCAACAGTTTTAACAAATTCTTGTTCACTTTCATTGTGAAACATTTTCTTTCTACCAACATGAAACTTCGAAAGATTTACATGCCACAACAGCATTTGTTTTTTCTTGACTGGTATGAAGTCAACGTAGTTCTGCCTGATTTCTGACATGACATCACTACCTGGGACTGTAATGAACTCCTTGGGCAAACAACACCGAACATAAACATCTGTCAACATCTTACCTACTATCTGTCCTGTATGCGTGGGAATGGGGATTGCATCTGGGTAATGAGCACACAAGTCCATTTTTGTCAACAACCACCTGTTGCTTGACTTGCTGTACTCTGGAACTGATTCTACGACGTCTTTGGCAATACAGTCCAACACATAGGTCATTCTTGGTAAGCTTTGGGATTGATCAATGCTACCGTATTTACTTGCATTGAGTTTCTGGGATATATCGCATGTGCGTGCATATTCTTTAACATCTTTGTTAATTGATTGCCAATAAAAATGTTTAATGATTCTTTGTTTGACTTTGTGTATTTCTATTTGTCCGACGCCGGAATGTCATGTGACAATTCTAAAAGACGCCTATGGATTTGCAATGGGGCAATGATCTGCAAAAAACCTAAATCCGACAGAACAACTTCCTCAAATAACATCTTCAGACTCTCATCAGTCTGTTGCAACCTAACTAGGTCATCATGGGACAAAGACAACTCTTTCCCAATAAATTCATCACATGACCCACTTGGACGATTCAACAAACCACTTGGCGATTCAATAACCCACTTGGCGATTCAAACTACCACTTGGCGATTCAATAAACCACTTGGCGATTCAACATACCACTTGGCGATTCAATAAACCACTTGGCCGATTCAAAATCCCTGAACCACCAACCACACCATCATCCAAAAAACCAATTGGAACACATAGACGATTCAACCTCCTTGAACCTCCACCAACAACATCATCCGAAAAACTATTTGGATGGTTCAACCTCCCTGAACCACCATCAACAACATCATTAGGAAAAACCTGTGGAACTACTGGGCGATTCAACCTCATGGAACCCCCACCAACAACAACATCATCAGAAAAACCATGTGGGTCCTGGACACCACTGGAGTCACACGACTCATCAAAAACAACCTCCTCATCAACAGCACTTGGAGCTACATCATCAGCATCCACACACTGTGAATTTACAGTAGACCCCAATAAGTCTTCCTCAAACAGACCCTCTAAATTAAAATCAAAATTATAATAATCATCTGGATTATATGTGACCTCTGTTTTCTTATCTAATGAATCTTTCTCAAGATCAATTAATGATTTGATTTTAGCCCGAGTCACCACACATGAATCCATGAGTTCCTCATCAACTCGACAATCCACATCAGCTCCAATCAAAACATCAATCGAATGGGGCAATTGATCGATGAGACCACACAACACTTCTCCACGATGAAAAACACAATCAAGATTCACCAACACCAAAGGAATTTGGATAACATCCCCAGTTATACCTTTGATCAAACGACATTCGCCTGTATCTTTGTATTCATCAGGATTTATTCGTTCTTTACTGATTAGAGTCTGTGATGAACCTGTGTCACGAAAGGAAATAATTTGTCTTGTTTGTTTGTCTGCATTTACAATTGTAGCTTGGGAACAATAGGGTCTGAAACTGGTTGGTACTGTGTCCAAACTATGTGTAACTTGTTGCACAAAGTTTACATTTGGACCAGCAAAATTTGAGCCTGGCTCAAAATTTGCCTTTTCATTTCTCTGTCGTTTTAAAGCAAAACATTGGTCTAAACCATGTCCATTCCTATGGCAGAATGCGCATTTCTGGGTTGAGGGCAGCCCATTTTTACCACTCCTGAAATTTGAGTTCCTCCCCTGTATATTGGAATGTGGAAAATTTCTCAAATTGGCATTATTTTCATCTGGCAATGTCTTAGAAGTGACATTTTGATTTAATTGATATCTCCAATTAGTGCAACTGTTGGCATTGTCTCTATCAGTGTTGTATCTATTTGATTGGGTTGCATTGTGCTCATGTCTGTATGCATTTGGAGCAAACTTGTGTCTGTTGTATGTGTCACTGCTATTTGAATAATTTCTGTGAATAGCAACAAACTGATCAGCAAATCTAGCTAATTCAACAAGTGAATTGGCTTGTTTGTCCATAAGCCAAGTTTTCAGAACATTATCATTCACCTTGTTCAAAAATTGTTCCATTTTAAACAATTCTTTGATTTTTTCTGGGTCATCTTGAGCCTTATGACCAAGTAAAAATCTCTGAAAAGGCCAATTTAACCTAGTTGCAAAATGTGTATACGTTTCAGATTGGTCCTTGTTGAGCTGCCTGAACTTTAATCTATATGCTTCGGGAACCAATTGAAACATATTTAGGATGGCTTCTTTGATAAAGTCATAGTCTTGGACCTGCTCAGCAGTCAGTTCTACAAAGACTTTTAAGATCTTACCACTTATCTGAGTTTGAAGCATAGCAGGCCATTTATTTTTCTCAATCTGGAAGTTCAGCATTGTTCGTTCGAACAGAGTCAAGTAGGAGTCAATATCTGTACTCTCATTAAACCTAGGGAGTGCTTTCTAGCATTTTCACTAGCTTTATCAGAACTACCTGCATTAGTCCTATCACTACTTACTGACTCACTTTGCAAGGTCAACTTATGCAACTCAATCTTCTCATTGGACTGGATTTGAGCTTGTTGAATTTGAGCTTGTTGAATTTGAGTTTGGGTCTGAGCATCAAGTTGAGCTTGCTGAAGC
>CM030860.1:9114906-9204906 GCA_018105865.1 Metaphire vulgaris | reverse complement strand
AGGCTTGTGAATTTAGATAGGATGTCGGGAAAATCTGTGGGTGTCAGAGTTTGGAAGCCTCTACCGAAAAAAGTCTGACAAGCAAAAATAGGTCATCCGAGTATAAAAGTTGGCGGGGTGTACTTCTCCATTTGGGGGTGTTCAGGGCTAAATAATATGCATTTTGTATGTGTACCATTGTCACATACATTACCGAATTTTGGGGGGTGTCGACCTCAAATTGGGGGCGGGGTGTTAGGGGGGGTGTAAAATATCCCTGCTCCCTTGCCATGTATAGAGTGGAGACCAGTGAAGTAGAAGTCAGCTAGCAGCTCCCCGGACTTCTCCCCCAACCATCCCCTAGAAATATCATGCAGAGTAAGTGCAGATTAAGTGCAGGTCGTCGAGTGCTGAGTATGGTCGGAAGTGCGAAGTGCTGTGCACTGAAACAATTCTCAATTATTTGTAGAGATTGTCTGGAGTTCATATACTCACTCGCATGTTTTGCTAACAATCGTCCCTACTTCAATCAACCAATCAATCAGTCAATCGATCAACTTCTGTGGCTTTACTGTCATTAATATACCTATGACCTTGGTCAGAGGTTTTTTTTACATGTCTAAGCCAAAGGACAAGAGAAGGCAAAGAATGAGATCAGGTTCGTTCGGTTTCAAACCGAACAACTTTTTGGTTAACGATTGATTTGGGAAAACGTTAAAAATTGCGACCCTTGACATGATCAAGGAGGATCAGTCAGTCAGTCTGTTTTCCTGTCGCAGCTATACTGTCGTTTAGATGGCGGCTGTTGGAAATTAAATTTTGGTGATAGAGAATCACAAATTGGTTTCGTGTGTGTGTGTGTGCGTGCTGTTTTACGTCGATATGTAATACACGTACTGTAGTCTCACCATAAATCAGATAACGTATTTTAATTAATCATAACGTATCATACGTACTGCTGCACAACATTACTGTCGCGTAACTGGTTCAAGCAAAAAATAGGCGATAATAATATTTAGTAGTAGTAGTAGTAGTAGTAGTAGTAGTAGTAGTAGTAGTAGTAGTAGTAGTAGTAGTAGTAGTAGTAGTAGTAGTAGTAGTAGTAGTAGTCAGTGGCGTAGCCAAGAGGGGTTTAGGGGGTTAAACTCCCTTGGCTGCCCAAAACAGAATTTTTCAAAAATGAGTTTCTATACATTTTTTATTTTGGGACGCGATTTTTGAGGTCAAAACCCCCTATGGCTATGGAATGTAACGGTGTAAGAAGTGAGGATCGTTTTTGCTTGTCAGCACTTGGAAGGGAAAATGCAAAAAGGAAAGATGAGGATGACCTTTTTTGCTTGTCAAGATTTTTCGAAGTTGGTCACGGTTAAAACCAAAAACCTCTTCCGGAAATCCTTGCTACGCCACTGGTAGTAGTAGTAGGAGGAGGAGGAGGAGAAGGAGGAGGAGAAGGAGGAGGAAGAGGAGGAGTATAATGATGATGATAGCAACTGGAATTTTAGTGATTTGGTAGGCTTTCTCTGCGTTGAAACTGTCGCATTTCTATTCCAACTTCCTTTATTCCGCTACAACTGCTATTTTTGATTCTACTAAAAAAACCTCGTTCGCAGTATACAAAGCCAAACAGCACACACACACACACACACACATATATATATATATATACACATTAAATTTCAGTTCTTGACAATTTTTTTCCAAATATAAATCAAACTAACATTTAGATGCCTAATCTAATATCCCATCGTAGGTTACTAGCTGATTATATAGTCTAGCGTCTTATAATGCGTTCCATTTGTCTCCTACACTGGGGGCCAAAAAACATTTTCCTCATACACATACTGTAGGCCTACATACCGCACAGCAAAAGCATGCGACGCAGCGTGTCGTGTTTCAGTATTAATATGAAGAAGGACCGGCAGCTCCATGTAATATAATCAACTGCTGGAGACCATCGCATGTATTTCATTCTTGATTGGAAAGCGGGGGCGGGAAGGTGGTGGTGGGGGGGGGGTCGTATGTTGTCATTACCGGCGAGAAAAAAAAACAGCTCGTCTTCTCTACTCTGCTGCAGATGACGGAGCATTAATCCGCAGCGACTGCAGCTGAACGACGTCGCTCTTTAATCCGACTCACGCGAATAAGTGCGCGCCTCTGGAGATGAAACTTCACTGAATTTCCACCACACATCTCTCTCTCTCCTCTCTCTGTCTCTGTCTCTCTGTTTTTGTCTCTTTCTCTGTCTCTCTCTGTCTGTCTCTATCTCTGTCTCTCTCTCTCTGTCTCTGTCTTTCCCTCTGTCTCTGCCTCTCTGCCTCTCTCTGTCTCTCTGTTTCTGTCTCTCTCTGTCTCTGTCTCTGTCTCTCTGCCTCTCTGTCTCTGTCTCTGCCTCTCTGTCTCTGTCTGTCTGTCTGTCTGTCTGTCTGTCTGTCTCTCTCTCTCTCTCTCTCTCTCTCTCTAATTCGGTTCTGTGACTAGAGAGTGCGAGTGATACTGCGTAGTGCGTATACACTCCATAATTACACTTCGTCGACCACCACGTGCGAAGCAGGAAGCGCGTTGTTCGGTAGGCATTACGAGATCCTTCACGCACGCAAGTTTTTGTAGAGCAGCGCGGACAGGAAGAGAGTTCCGTTACATTAGGAACAAATTGATATTTCGAACAAATTGATATTTCGGAAAGGTTGTGATCAATTTCTTCCGCAGCTGTAAGTAAGTAAGTAATTGTCATCGGTTCGCAGGATTACTATCGCTCGCCGCAAAAGAGGAAGATGATGAAAAGAGATATGGTGTGATGACAGAGAGAGATACGATTATTATTATTATTATTATTATTATTATTATTATTATTATTATTATTATTATTATGACAATTTATATAGTGCAATAAGCATAACAAAGGCCAAAGTCAAGAGCACTTTACTTTAAGATGCGCCGAGACAAAGACGCAGTGACATACCTATGGTGTGGAAACTATGGCGGATGGCATGGGCGCCACTTTAAGGGGACGCCCAAAAACCAGGGCCGTCATTTTATTGTTTTCCAGAGGGAGAAAGACTTTCGACTGCAAGGCAGGCAGTATTTTTTTAAATACCTATGCAGTATGAAAATTGGTCTTGTCCATAGTACATGCTACATACGATACTAGGCCTATATAGTACACACCAGTGGTTGTAATATAATTATAAAAACAATTGAGAACACAATGGATTTACACACACAAAAATTCGTAAAATCCTTGAACTTTCGTGAACTTTTTTCCCTAATAGTCAGGAGGGAAAGGCCCCCTACCCCTCAAAATGACATCCCTGCAAAAATCTGTGATCTTACTCTGATTGACGTAGAAAAAACGAAAACTGACTTCGAGAGGCTCAACATAATCCAGTTTGCATCAGAAAAAAACAGGAAAAGCGTATCTGCAGTTGTAATCGTGTGTCAACAAATTGTCATCTGCTAACCAAAGAATTGTCATCTGCTGATATGATTTTCTCCCCTCTCTCCTGGACGCCAAATACCCTAGGTACGCCCCTGACGAAAACGGAATCGGTGACGGTACTAGAGTTTGAAAATTTAAGGGGGACATCAAAAATGTCAATGATGTTTCTAGCGGTGTTATTGTCACTTTAAATTTCGCAATTTGCCGCGTAGAAAACATCGAGAAAACTTGTTCCAATTCGGCGCCTGAGATATCGCTCTAACGAGTTTTGTCTGTTTCTTAAATGGCAAATCTCAAGTTCCCATGCACGCGCCAGAAATTCGTCTGTTTTGCCAACAGCTCCAGGGCGTCGCGAATTTATGCGGCGCCAAGTTTCCGTTCCCAGCGGTAAATTGTCCTTAAAATCTCTCAGACGTCTGCGTAATTATTTCTGTCGTCGTCGTCGTCGTCGTCGTAGTCTCCTTGTCGTTATAATCACGAGCTGCGTACGTACGGTTCAATGTCTCATCTATAATCGATAATGCCCGTCGATGCTATACAGCTCATTATTTTCCATCCGATATCCCTTATCCGACCGAATCCGAGTCCTGTCTCAACGAACACGCCAAGGTCATAGTTCACCCGGCTTTAATCCGTCCTGCCGCACTACCTGGAACAGGAGACCAGTGCACGGATGATAACGGATGGAAGATGATTACGTGGAAAGAAAATGGAGGATTAGGAGGAAGTGGGAAGAGGAAGAACGCGGTGATAGGTGAAGTCGTTGCTTCATGGATTGAAATGTTGTTGTTTTTTAAGAAACAGAGGTGTAAACTTGGATGAAAAAGCGGGTGAACCAGCCCCTGTTCCTAACCCTTTCCCTAGCTCAGTCTCTCAAAAAGTGGGGGCCTCGAGAACAGAAGCTTACGCCTATGTTGGTCAACGGCAGCTTAAGTGTTGATCTACTGGAATTTCCACTCGAAAACTATACCAGCTTCTAATTAAAGCTCGATAGGGAGAGAGTAAACGGGGGAGAGAGAGAGAAACTTGATGGCTGGGACGTGTTGGAATCTCCTTTCCTTGTGGTTTCCATATAATTCGACTGTTTGGAATGCCCAAGGGTCATGAAAAGACCTTAAACTACGTCGGACAGGAATCGATTAGAGAGAGAGAGAGAGAGAGAGAGAGAGAGAGAGAGAGAGAGAGAGAGAGAGAGAGAGAGAGAGAGAGAGAGAGACTGCTTCTCGACTCTTCACTAAACTCGCTTAACGTTTAAGCGTCAAATCGTGACTCGAATTCTGGGTTCCAACCGCTCATCGTCTGCCTCTCCAGGGCAAGGCTATTCAAATGATGGCCCGCGGGTCAGATCCGGCCCGCCAGGGGCTGTGAAAGGGCCCGCGAAGATACTGAAACGACCAATAACTTTTTCTAATGCATGCGAAATACTTGAACTATGTTTTTTTAAACTTTAAAATGCAATTTAAATTTGCAGTAATCAACAAATTGCGCCAGCTCTTCATCAATAAGCAGTCTATTACATTACGTCTAATCTCTATCGTTACAATAGGGGCAATTGCAAAGTATGGGCCTTAGTACGTAAATAAAGTACATTGTAAAATCCCGTGAATTTATACAGCGCTTTCGATAGTAAGGGTGCGCGGTGGAGCAGTGGTTAGCGGACTGGTCTGCCAATCTTGAGGTCCGTGGCTCAACTCCCGGCCGCGGCAGAAACTTTTCGGTTGCTTCTGTACCAAGCGCCCCCAGTCGACTCAGCTGTGAATGAGTACATCGGGTGTTAACTCCGTGAAAGGAAAGGCGGCGAGGGAAAGGCTGGCAATCCGCCCTCATTCAGCCGTTGCCATGTAAAACTGAAGAAGCCAGTGGCGTAGCCAACGGGGGGTTGGGGGTTAACCCCCCTTGGACGGCGAAAAAAAATTTGTTTGATGTATTTCCATGCAATTTTTATTTCTTATGCGATTTTTGTGGTGAAAATTCCCCATTGGCGGTCATCGACGAAATTTTTTCAACCCCCCTTTCCGAAAATCCTGGCTACGCCACTGGAAGACGCTAACCCTTCGGTTCTCCGTACGGACGCTGAGCCTATGGAGTGTACCTTTTCGCTAGTAAGTACCGTAGTAACTGCTTATTCCTAGGACTTATCAACAGTTGAAATATATACCTATAGCTGTAGTTGTAATGTTAGATATTCGGATTAATGAAAGAAGACTTAGAAAACGTTAAAACAATGTCGCTGTTTTATCGTCTAACACTGTAAAAGTCTCTAAACGCTTGCATGTTCTGTGTCCTTGGATAGAAAGACACGTTTGCCAAACGAGAGATAGAATTAGACAAGACACGATTTTACAAATAATAATTACCTCAATTACTTGACTTCAACTGCATTTCGACCAATCGCCGACAAACACTCGATTATTAGAATCAGATTTCCTTGATTCTCCATCATCATCATCATCATCATCACGTAAAACCTTTCAAGGATTTTCAATACTATCCGTCTCAATTTCATTCTACAGCGCTCGAAATGCGACACTCATCAGCCATTTCAAACCGTACACCATAGCCTACTGTGCACACAGTCAAGGATTTCAAATTAAGAAAATAGCCACAAGAAACAACCGGAAATAGCAAATAACCGGAACCGCTAAACAACCGGATGTCAGACTAGAAATAGCCGGAAATGTCTGTTAAATTGGACGGAAACGCAAAATCGCTGTCGACTGATTCCAGGAATCCTTACATCGAACCAACGCAACTCTCAATAGCTGTCCGCGAGTCCCTCCGATCGGGGATTAGCCTACGATTCGAATCCAGTGCATCGTCGAAATGGCGCTATAGAAGTTCACGAACGAATGATTGTCTGATAAAATTCTACTGATGTTGATTAAGCAGTGTTGGTTTTTCTATTATTATGTTAATTTAGCGCGCATTATAGCATCGAGATACCTGCGTAAAAATGTCGTATCAAAGTCAGTAATTATATTATTGGAGACGATTTGGCATATTGTTGGCGCAGATAAAGTAATTGCCTAATTTACCAATGACGGTTTGTAATATTGCGTCTTTAAAATGCGTCTATAGGGGTATCCAGTGTTTACCAACAAAGTCCGGTTGCTCTGCCCACTGGTGGGCAGAAACCATAGAAACAATTGTCGTCTATTAATAGACGCCAATGGCAGAAGCAGATTTCTTGCTGGTGGACATAGATCAGTGACCATAGAGATTGTTCTGGATACTTCTATACTGAAAGAAACACAGCGTTTGGTTAATTTCCGAAGGCAGCTTTAATTACTTAGGAAATCATAGACAAGAAGCACAGGTCCGTCAAGATCACAAAGAAACGAACGCAGTTTGAAAAAGTATGGGTTCACCAGGCGGAAGTCAGGCCACTAAGTCAGTCGATCGGTCAGTCAGTCAGTCAGTCAGAACGTCACTCAGTGCCAACGTGTCTAGTCAGATTTGAACTTAAGACCTTTGAACCTCGACAAAGCTGACAGATCCGGAGAAACTTTTCCGAGAGTAGCAGTGACGTAGCCAGGTTTCGGAATACGAGAGGGGGCAAATCTACATTTTCTGGTTTAGAAAAGTCTCCGGCGAGCAAAAGAGGTCGTCAAGAAATTCTTCGCACATTCGCGTATTCTCTTCGGTCAAGCCACCTACCCCTCTAACCCCCCCCCAATACTCTGAGTTTTACATATATCAAACGACCGATCTGAGCCAGAATATAGACCCGCACCGCCCCCCCCCCGTGACTCATGGTTATTTCTAGGATTGTGAATTTGGGGAGGTGTCGGAAAAATTTGGAGGGTATCGGAATTTGGAAAAAGTCTGGCAAGGAAAAAACACCTTGTCAAGCTCCAAAAATCTGACAAGCAAAAAGACTTTATCAAGTCTCCAAAACAACCTGAAAAGGTAATCCCTAGCTCAGGTTGGAGGTTGGGGGGTTGGGGGAGTGTCGGTCTCAAATTCGGGGATGTTGGGGGTGTCAAAATATCTCTTGATTGGGGGTGGGGGTGTCGGTATCAGGTTGGGGAGTGTTAAGGGGTGTAAAACCATACCTGCCGTGACTACGCCAATGGAGTGTAGAAAACGTCACTTGAAGCGGTTAAAGTTTCAACTGAACGGTCGAGAAAACATGACGAAGACGAACGACGCCGATAAGAAATGTCGACTCGTCGCCGGCGCAGAAATTAGATTTCGACGCCTTTTGCGACGACGCAGAATAGACGCAAGATGGCGTTCAATTATGAAATGCGCGAACAGGATGATGAATCGTGGCGGCGCATGAGTACCCCGCCCCAGGCATGAGGAGAGGGGGTGCAGCCGGTACATTGCACCGGGGCCCGTGGATTTTTCAGGGGCCCAGATCCGGTGACGAAAAGCTGTTTTTTGCCTGTCAAACGTTTTTTTGCTTGTCAGGCGTTTTTCTTGCTTGTCAGGCTGTTTTTGGAGAGTTGATAACGTTTTTTGCTTGTCAGGTAATCGGAGATTTGATAAAGTTTTCTTAAGGGCCCGGAATTTTTTTGTGTTCCGGGGCCCGGAATTTCTCTCGGCGGCCCTGCCCCGTCCCCCTGAAATGGTTCCCGCTCACTCTCCACAATACACCGCCACCGATGGTTTCTAGTTATTCAGGGCAAAGGGTAGGCCTACTGGTAGTAGACGTTCAAACTTCGACTGGGACCAGATACAAGGCGGTTGGACAAATGACGGAACGTCGGGCGTTCGAATTGGGGGGGGGGGGCACGCATGCCAGCGAGAAGCTCAAACCCCCACTTTTTGGAGAAGCTAGGCTAGGGAGGGGAAAAGTCAGTGGCGGTTTTGAGGGTCAAACCCCCCTCCTCTTGGCTGTCGACCGAAATTTTCTAAGCGCTATAGATGTAAAGAGGTGACGACCTTTTTTTGCTTGTCAGCATCTACAATGAAAAACTACAAGAGGAGAGAAAGAATAAAGGATTACCTTTTTTGCTTGTCAAGATTTTTCGAAGTTGGATACGATCAAAACCAAACCCCACCCCCTTCCGGAAATCCTGGCTACGCCACTGGGAAAGGTACAGGGTTGCCCCTGCACACTTTTTCATCCGGGTTTTATGCTCCAGTACTATCATCATCATCATCATCATCGCTGCCATCACTTTCTCGGATGAATGATTCCGAATGAACGAGTCTATTTATTGTCTTTTGGATTGTCATCGCAGGTGATTGCTCAGCTACTGGGTTGAATATTTAACAGAACTGACCGCTTTGCCCAGTGTTTTATCAATCAATCAATCAACTTCTATAGCGCCACTGTCATAATGCCCAGGGCATCAGCCGATGGCGTTTTATCCAGACCCCAGGCCTTTGTTGGGGGGGGGGCATTGACTTGGCTGGAGGGGAAGAGACACAGTTCAATGCAAAAAATTATGTCAGTGCTGGGATTTTTGTGGGGGGAAGGGATTTTGTAGTTGTGGGGGATCTCCCCCTCCCCCCCCAACAGGCCTGGATAAAACACTGGCTTCGGAGTCGGGTTTGAACTAAGGAAGGAGAGGAGGAAGACTGTGTCTTCTAACATTGATCGCTGGAACAACAACAACAACAACAACAAATCCAGCCAATACGTCTTGTTCGGTCGACAGATCGTTCAGTGTCTGTTCGCACACAATACATCTCTGGGGCGAACGTCGTTGGCCATTGTAGCCGCGGCAAATGACATTTCCGTGCCAAGGAATTCGACGCCAGCCAAGCGCCTCGAGCTCGTGCAGTCCGAAGACAACGCGCCAGAGATTTAGGATCAGAGGCGTCAGAAGTTGAATGAACCCGATACTGTTTCTTAAATATTGGCGTTGCCACGGGGGGGGGGGGTCGGTGGGCACGAGGGGCAGGGCTCCCCATATATTCTGGCTGGGACCGGTCGTGGGTTTTGCGCAGAACCGTTGAGAAATTTGGGGGTGGGGTCGAAGAGAATACTTGGATGTGCGAAGAACTTTTTGACGACCATTTTTCCGCCTGTCTGAGACCTTTTCCCCCGAATATGTCGATGTCCACCCCTATTCTGGAAACGTGGCTGCGCCACTGTTCATAGGGATTTAACCCATTGAACAGATAAGTGGCGTTGATTAGACACAAACTGGCTTTATTGGCCTGAAAATTTAGCGAATTGCTAACGGCTTAATTTTGTTTTAGATCCAAACGTTCGCAGATCTGGCAGACTTATTATTCGCTTTTAAAATTCACAATAGGCCTTCTCAGGTGATTAAAAGTTAAATTGAAGTCATTTTCGATGCGCCAAACCGTAACAAAATCATGTCTGACCAGTCACTGATAAGCATACACGTTTCCATGCGCGTAGCAAGAAATTTGATTTGAGGGAGTAATGTGATTTGGGGAGGGGGCATAAATCTTTAAAAACTTTGAAAATTTTAAAAATACATTACAAATTTTAATGTAGCCTGATTTTTTGGTGGGTGGGGGTGGGAGATATACTGTATATACCGATATAACCCCCGTCGCTACGCCCCCGCACGTTTCCCTATTTCTCGCCCATTTCATGGTACAATTTTACATAAAAATATTCGATATGAAATTGTTCAAATTGATAACGAAATCATCAGTATCGCCCATTTTTCTCACTGGCCATGGGCACTCGCCCACATAATTTTTCCAGGGGCAAAAACCATGGTAACCGTCAATACAGTATCTTAGCAAGGTTTTTACATTCGAGTGTGAAAATCAGTGCGTAAAGTCAAAATGTAGTTTTATAAAATAGACTTGCAGTTTCCAGGGGGCAAGTGCCCTCTGTCCTATTTTATGTTTCCAATTTAGGCCTACTCTACAAAAAACAATTTTAGGCGAACTCTTCAGTGTATTGATTGTACGAGTGATTGCACTTAATGGTTGCAAATAGCGAAAATCCGAATGTTACATTTATAAGAGAATTTCCGCTCTAAGTATTTCATCGATCGAATGGGTGAAGGCATCCCATTTCCGCGTTTTCGTAATAATCATTAGTGTCGAAGCAGTTTCTGGAATAAGAATTCTTCCCCGGTTGCTAGGTTACCGGTTGCCAATGGTAGCGTAAAATCAGTAATTAAACACGCACGCAATTTAGATGGGTGCAGAAATCGAGTGTACGAGAGAATGAAGAATGAATGAGTCAGAATGACTGACTGAACGAGTGACTGAAGAAGAATGGTAAAACACACGCGCACGCGCGCGCACACACACACACACACACACACAATGCATAGGAGCAGCATTGTTAGCAAGAGAAGACAAAGATGAATGAACGTTAAGCAAAGCAAAATTGTATCCAAGAATTTAATAATAATAATAATAATAATAATAATAATAATAATAATAATAATAATAATAATAATAATAATGCACTTTTATAGCACCAGTTCTAATACTCAAGAGTATCAATCGATGGTACTTCAAATCCATCCTCAAAAGACCAGGTCATTCCAGAGATCAGTCAGAGGGAAAGAGTAAAACCGACTACAGTATATTACATGTAGTCACAACTCACAACAAATTAACTAGTGGACCTAGTTGGCAAGGGTCCATCCATATAGCAGGCCTACGTACGCACTGACGGGAGGGGTCGGCTTTTGGAGATTTTCCTATGTACGATATGTTCAACGGGGTGAGGGGTGTGAAAATATGACTTTTGCGTAAGCACTAAATGGATGAACCCTAAGTAGCAATACCTTCCAATGATCAGAAGAACCTGCAAGAGCTAGTCCCGTAGCATTTGAGCTATGCTACTACCAGTGAAGTGCTAATACAGCTAGCAAGAGATCTAGTCCCTTGGATACCTATGCAATATGCGAGCGAACCAAGGGCACATTCGAAAAATCTAAGATCATCATTAAACAACCGACATTATCCCCAGTAATGAGTCGAAATTTATCTGGGTATATGCAGTGATTTTCTTCGGTGAAAATGCACGGGAACGACGTTCCCGCATCTTTTATGCCAGGTTCTGAAAGTTGATGCAAACGCCAATATTCTGCACAACATTGACTCTGGACATCTACATGATACATTTACTCTTTGAGTCATTCCAGTTTCTTGTAAAAGACGTTTATTTCTAAATACAGTACCCTGTAAATTATAATGTCCAGTGAGCAAATCCAATTATAAATAATTTCTTATGAAAAAACAGATGTGAAACGACTTCCCAAACTTTGTTTCCTAGAAAGAACCACTGAGTTTAATATGATTTCCACCTACACCATCAGTAAACTTCTAAAAGAACCCAGTATATAATGGACAGGGGCGTAGCGACGGGGGTATAATCAGTATATATACCCCCCAAATCAATCTACCTTAAAGTTTTTTTTTATGTGATTTACATGTGGTTATATGTGGTTTATATGGTTTATACGGTTTATAGTTAAGATTTACACCAACCCAAAATATTTATACCCTCCCAAATCAAATTCCTGGCTATGCCCCTGATAATGGACTAAATTTTTTAAGTACGTCATCCTATATGGTTTCCATTCAGTGACTGCTTGATCAGATTTGTGTACATCTTGATTGTCCATTGCTCGTTCGTTAGTTCGCGGGCACAACAGAGGTCCATTGCGCCAATCTCGTTTTGCGCAAGTTGTGTACGCGACCGATGGCTGAGTGCCATTCCTGGAGGATTGTAGAAGAAAGACCATCGCCGATCTGCTGGGGTATTGTAGAGCATGGTCTGCCAGGAGGTCTTCCCCAGGCGGGCGTGTCTCGGTGCGTCGAGCAACGGCGCAGGAGAGAGCGCAGTGGACTGGAGTGTTGTCCTGGCGAGCCACACAACCGGAGAGAGACAGATGGCGTCTCATGATACGATGTCTGCGACTGGGCAGTCTGTTTGGGTCATCATTGCCGCCATCAACATGTCTACATAACGGTCACCGACATTCACAACTATACCACTGATGATACTAGGATCAAGCTTGCAAAATAGCAATCTTCACAGTCTGACAAGCATTGGGCAGGCAAAATGGATTTGCACACATTGTGCCAAAGGTAATGATGAAAAAAAACCTGAAACTTAACCTACATATGCTGACTAGTTTTGTTCAAGCAGGTGACAAACCTGCTTACTAACAGGTTGAGAATCTAGAACAGTCTTTGCTGCTTTTCATAAGTTACTAACTGAACATGTTTTAAAATCCATCTCAAGTTCAAAATAACTGTAGCGGGAGTGCTTCTGAGTGCTCATCCAGATAAGGTGCTATATAAAAGCCCTGTTGTATTACATGCATCACATCTCAATTAGGGCTGCACCAGATTTCAATTCAGGGTCAAGCCAGATTTACCAAGTTAGGAGCTGTCCATTAATTATGTCAACAATTTTTGGGCAATTTTTGACCCCCTCCCTTGTCAACAACTGTCAACTTTCAGTGACTCCCCTATAATTGTGTCAAAAACTTTGGACCCCCCTCTGCACCCACTAAGACTAGTAATGGGTCCCCTAAAAAGTTTAGAAGGTTATTATTTTTGCAGTGATGAGACATTTTCCCCTTTCTTTTGTTCATCAAGTGTCATAATGTGGTGGTGATGACCTTTTTTGCTTGTCAGACTTTTTCCATTGTAATAAATAGTATTCCATGAAATTTCCTATTTTTATCATTTACAAAAAAATGAAATTGTTGACGTCAACTTCTCTTGACCCCCCCCTCCCTGTCAACAACTGTCAAACTTTTACAAACCCCACCCCGATTTGTTGACGTAATTAATGGACAGCCCCTTAAATCCGACCGGAGCCGGATTACAATTAAACATTGTTGAATTGCAAAACTTTGGTACTGCAGGGGTACATGGCTAAATTGGCTGTTCAACTGAGAACTAATTCCACTCTTTTTTTAGACTTGACCTGAGAACTCCAACTTTGGCACAATGCTACCAAAAGGTTGCCTATCTCTGATCTACATCACTCTTACAATTAACAGTTCTTCATCTCGTTCTGTTATATCTACTTTTTATATGCCAACAATAAAGGTGCTGTATAATTTATACTGCCCAGTCTGTTGAGGTCAGGTCAGGTCAGGTCAGGTCAGGTCAGGTCAGGTCATCATCCTGCAGCTTTATATAGAATCAATGCTGAAGCATACAATAGAATAAAGTAATTTCTTACTTACGGTGACCAGTTTAGATCGAACGTCTGAAGTACTAAACTCTCATCTAAACAGACATTAAACAAACAGGATATTATTGAAATGGCTTCTGTGGCTGAAAATGCCACTGGCAACAGTTTAGGAATATTGGTCATCCAGCCGATAACAATTATGATTACACAAGCATCATATTATAGCCAACTCGATTATGACCCCCTTTATGACCGCCCCGTTATGACCATCCCCGTTATGGCCGCTTCCATTATGACCACCCGGGTTTTTTGCCATACAGCAGTTTTTTTCTGTGCCTTTCTGTCCTGTCATGTGTTTCTATGACCAACTGGATGTTGTGTGTTTTGGTAATTGTGTGCGGCTGTTTTGTCGGGTATTTATTACAGTGGCCTTTCTTGGTAGCCAGCTACTTCAGCCTTACAGTCTATCATTGCTAACATAATTAGAGCTGAGAGCACAGCGATCCTTAATATATTACAGACCATTTTGACTTCCAAACCAATGTGCGACAACGTACCGTAGAACAGATATTCAATTTTAATGAAATCGAAGTCGTATACTCATCGAAGTCGTATACTCATCGAAGTCGTTTACTCATTGTAGTGGATGATAATTGATGATAATGCCTATATTGGTTAGTAAAAGGCTTAAAATATACATCAGTTTGTCTGGGGTTTCTGGGCTGTTTGACAGGCAATTCTAGTCTGCAGTCATGTGTAGGCATAATTTGAATCCCTATACCAATCATTTATTACTTTGATATTATTCAGTAACTCAAGTAGCCTACTTGATTTTGTTAATGTGTAGAGTATTTGATTAGTCACTGGTCAGCCATAATTAAATAAATAATAAATAAATGTCCGATCGTAGTCAAGTAATTTAATAAATACCAACCAGTATTTTTGTAGTGTGATCTAATTTATTTCAGATGCACTAATAGGCCAACAATAAGCCAACCAAATAGGCCTCGATCTCTTCTAAAGCATTCCTGAGATTTTTCGAATTCTACAACATAGTTAATTAAGTCAACAAAATAAGTATGCGTGTTATAATCTCGGCATAATTTCTGGCTGCATAACGGGGGCGGTTATAACGGGGCGGTTATAACGGGGGCGGTAATAAAGTAATAACGGGGGCGTCTGTCATCTATAACCACTTAGCCAAGTCCAGTATTTACCCTACTATATACCGGTCAAGTGTCGTGAGGAAGTGTCGCCTTCAACAGCGATCAAGTAGCAATTAACTCAATAAAATATTTTATAATCACAGCCCTAAATATCGCACAGCCGTCGATTGATAATTTTTAATGTGCAAAACATTGTAAATTTACATGAAAATCAAACAAACTTAGCCGACGCCATTTTGAAGGTCACTGTCGAGCATAGATATCTAATAATGGACATAGTTGGTAACTGTTAGTCTAGACCAGCGGTCTCAATCCGTGGTCCGCGGACCAAAAGTGGTCCGCGAGAGGGCGTCTAGTGCAGTGTTTAATCTAGGCTCATGGACTCCGGGGGGAAACTGACAAAGCCGGTGGGGAAATTGACAAAGCCGGAGGGGGAATTCTGCTAGGAGCTGCTGTTAGTTGATGCAGTATGCTAAAATTTCCGGGAGAATTTGAAATTTCCGGAAGGAAAAGGGCAAGTTTCCCCCGGAAACGGCCTAGATTAAACCCTGGTCATTGTGTTAGACTGACGGTCATGAGGTCTGGGGTTCAAGACCCCCGTTACAGCAGTAACTTTCTGTAGCTTTGAAAATCTTCGACTTATACAGTGCTTTGATGCTAATGTACTAGTCATCATCTTAAAACGTTTTTGTCTTGTCTTGAGTAAGTTGAGCCACCCTCACAACGAGGGTGGGTCACAATCGTCACATCAAGAAAGAGCTTCTGGATTTTGTTGCCCGCCCATTGAATCCATTGTCATTTCAGTCCGGTGCTCGACGTCGTCTATACAACTTCTTCTGGGTTTTCTTGTTCCACGGGCCCATGTGATACTTCAATCAAAGTCTTCATCATGCAATGATGGTTTGGCCCTGATACGCGGCACCTCCGTTCGCTAGTCCCTGCATGAATTCGAAAGCCATTGAAACGTCAATTGTAAAATTGTAGATATGTTATTATTACAGTAATCCTGGCCTGCTGCCTCCTTGATATTGTTGGCGTAGCCAAAAGGGAACTGGGGGTTAAACCCTCCTTAAGTGGCTGGTCGATCAAAATTTTTGTATTGAGTATTATTCTGTGGGTGGAGGGGCGCTAACATCGGGTATAGGGTAGCAAAAAATAGAAAAAACTAGGTTGTTCACGTCGTATAAGTCATAATAATAAACTAGCGACGTTTTTTGCTTTGCAGGATTTGCCGACTTTCCGGAGTTGTGAAACCCCCTTTGGAAAATCCTGGCTACGCCACTGTCTGAAATAAAAGTGTTGCAAAATGCAAACGTTGAAAACAGGGCTACTTCACCATGTGAAAAAACACCTTTCATACATGATTATAGGCCTACCTTTGTATGTTTGTTTTTTCTCTTTATGAATCACACTTGAAAATGCATGCTGGCTGATTCAGTTAGTAGGGCATCTCGACCCTCAAGGCCTCAACGCCCCGTTGCCGCTATCTAGGCCCATAGTAGACCGACCGGTGTACTTTTTATTGTCTTCTGCCGCCGTACCACCAGACTTTTTAAAAATTTGCTATTGGCTAATTTCTTATGCAACTAGACGACGCGTGACGCAAGCTGTGTGCCAGTTTTTCATAATGCAGTAGTGCGTATCCAAACTACTCAACGCCAGACCTGGTTTAACATGCAGGCGCATTCGTCATTATAGGTCTCGTCAGGCATTGATTTCTGACAAATGGATTCGTGACAGCCTTGACGTAGGCCTACAGTATTTAGCATATGTCAACTGGCCAACAAAGCGACTTCTGCCCTCGATTTATCGCAAGATTATTCTAAATCACGAACACGAAGGACGTATTTCATCATGCAGCGTTACAAAGCCGTAATGTATAGGATATGCTGTCTTGATTTTCTCGGTTAATTTTATCGACCTTAAATTATCCGATATATGCGCGCAAACAAATTTCTTACCCCTTTTTAAGGTAGCCTAGTAGCCTAATTAAAGTATCGGAGAAGGCAGGTAAGATTCTAAATTGGCCTTAAAGGTATGATCCGAATAAATTCCGAAGTAACTAACATTTTGATTGGACCTTTAAAACTGATATGTTTTAAATTTATATGTTGCATTGTTTAGGCCTATGAGCCTAGTCAGATACCAATCAGGTAACATCGCTAAGAGCACAATATTCAAAAATCCAGATACAAATAAAATTCTTGGGATTTTAATGCATTTCTAGTAGAGACTATTGTGGCAAATTTGTATTTTTGCCCAGACGGCCTCAACTCGTCTTTTCTAGCTGACATAGGGCCTAATTCGTAATTGCTACCGCTCAAGGAATCTAATATAATATAATCTAATCTAATCTTAAACTTATATAGCGCCACTTCATAATGCACAAGAGCATCAGCCGGTGGCACACCAAATCCAAATCATTTAAGATCCAGGTCAAAACCAGGGCTTCCGACCAGACAGACGGTGGTGGGTAAGACAGTAAAAAGCCTATGGTGGGCAAGGCAAGTCAAAAAGATGGGGTTTTAATCTTGTTTGAAACACCTGTAATGATTTTGAAATGCGCACATGCTGAGGCAATAAGTTCCAGAGTTTGGGGGCGGGGGCGGCCACTGAGAAAGCACGAGTGCTCGGAGTGCCTAGAAGTAGGGTTTGAAACTCAGTCAGAAAACTAGAGTAAAACGAGGACGGAGGACGATAGACATCGAGAAAATGCTTTTATTTCCAGCGTTAAGAACAGCCATGATTGCCTAAAATGATTTTTTACCAGCTATTGGCAGGGATTTTTGATATTTTAAGATGTGATTTTAAAAATATTTAGCCTGGTCCTAGTCCTTGCCTTGAGGATTGAGTCCTTGGTCCTGGTTCTGGCCTTGAGGGTTGAGTCCATGGTTTGTCCTTGAAATCGGTCAGTGACTTGGACTATAGCGGCTGTCCATTAATTATGTCAAGAATTTTTGGGCAATTTTTGACCCCTACCCCATTGTCAACAACTGTTAACTTTTAGTGACCCTCCCTCTATAACTATGTCAAAAACCTTTGACCCCCTAGGATCATGCAATGACGAATCTCCCTAAAATGTTTAGAAAGTTATTATTTTTGCGGTGATGACCTTTTTACGTCCACCAAGTGTCATGATGTGTCGGTGGTGACCACGTAGGCCTATTGCTTGTCAGACTTTTTCCGTTGCAATAAAATGAAATTTCCTATTTTTATCATTTGTAAAAAATGAAATTGTTGACGTCAACTTCTCTCGACCGCTCCCCTGTCAACAACTGTCGAACTTGTCAACCCCCCCCCCCGCCCGATGATGGTGATGGTAATTTTGTTGACGTAATTAATGGACCGACCCCATAAAACATTGGTGTGTTAATTTAATTAATGTTCTAGAATGTAGGCCTCCGTGAATAATTCCTCATTATCGAATACGCAATAAACGATTCTGTTCCGACAAACCTACCTGCCCCTCACCCGCCCCCGCAGTAAAAATGTTGAACGGTTCTGCACAAATCCCAAGGCCGATCCCAGCCTGGCTACCCCTCCCCCCGTGGCTACACCAGTGAAGTTCAAATTGGCCGCATAAAAGACAGATAGGCCATTAGGCCCTACAGTTTGGCGATTTAGCCGAGTCGAAAGTCTCGTCTATGTTGTAGCGAGAGAGAGAGAGAGAGAGAGAGAGAGAGAGAGAGAGAGAGAGATAGGACAAAATAGACCTATGTTTTGCCTGAATTCTTTAAATTCTGTTGTAGTCTGCGACGTAACGAAGGGCAAGAGATGCAGCGTCCAAGGATTTCTCTGCTATTCGCGTTCATATTGGTCGCGTTTTCTGTTCTCGTCATCGAGGTCGGGTCTCAGTCGGGAACTACGCCCGATTTCAAGAACGAATTCTTCAGGCGATGCAGCGCTTTCAAAGGAGACCGTCAACCAGGGTTCACTTCACAGATAATAATATCGTTACTGAGGAACAGTCAGGGGCGTAGCGACGGGGTGGGGGTATATCGGTACATATGCCCCCGACCCAAAAAAACATCAGTGTATATATAATACAGTATATGTGACCCGTATATATACACACATATGCAAACATACACATAATATAATAAATATAATAGCTATTATATTAATATATATTATATATAATAATATAATATATACCGCCTAAAATTTATAACACCCACCCCAATCAAATTCCTGGCTACGCCCCTGGAAGCAGAAAACATCATTTGGAAGTTATTATGTTGTTATGTAGGCCTAATTACTACTGAGTTGTTTCCGTTAACCAGTGTTTATTCTAGGCCTTCTCTGGGGGAATTCCATCCCCAAGTTTGAATTTTCCCCATTTTTTTGACATTTTGCCAAGTAGTATGACCTCCCCAATGTCTGTCCCCCAACAATTTTTTTTAAACTCCCCAATGTCTAAGTGGCTAGAATAGCCACTGTCCGTTAGCGAAGCCACGAGGGGCACGGACCGCACGGGGGACCGGCCCTCATTCAGACTGGGACCATTCGCGGGATCTGTGTATGTAAAACCAGTGAGAAATTTTATCGGGGTGCATGTGAGTGACTTGCATAATCGAATATACAGTACACGGTTGTACTGCGGCGTCAGTGGCGTAACGTGACTTTTGGGGGCCCGGGGGGCATCTTTGTCATGGGGGCCCCAAATTTCAAAGTTTCGGGCTGACGAGCAAAAAAAAAGGTCATCGCAATCGCCTCCTTTTTTACCCTGACGAGCAAAAAAAAAAAAAAAAAAAAAGGTCGTCAGCACGTTTACTTCTATGGTTAGGGTTAAGGAAGTTAGGGTTAACCCTAACCTAACCCTAGCTTAGACCCCTCTTTGGGGGCCCCCCCGCCCGGGGCCCGTCAACAAAGTGCCCCCCCCCCACGTTACGCCACTGTGCGGCGTATGCAGCATGTATTAATTTACCAATGAAGTCTTTAAAGTATGCACCAGGGCTCAGTGGCGGCTCCAGGAATTCTTGATGGGGGGATGGAAAAAATTGATAAGAAGCTTGTGGGGGTGCAAATTGAAGAAGAAAAAAGAAAAGAGATTAAAAGGTCATTGTTAGTGTTTTGCCCACTAACTGTTAATAAACCTTGCGAAATAAGCCCGACAAGCAAAAAAGGTCATTTGCAGTATTTTTCACTAATTTTTTTATAAACTCGCCGGAAAATAGTTTGACAGGCCAATAAAAGGTCATCCGGAATCCCGGTGGGGGGATGCATCCCCAGTCATCAACATGGTGAAACCGTCACTGCAAGGGCTTATCGTGGCTTAACCCTGATTTAACTCACAAAATCCTACGGTCGGGGTGTTTACCACGACCCCCCTCTCCCCCCAATCCTAAGACCACAGTCGACAAAAGGCGATGTGCGTGTCGTCTTTGACGGCGCCGCTATAACCCATCGGCTGTTTTATGTAGAGCTCTAAGATCTCAATAAAACTTGCGTTTGCCAACTGCGCCTGCCTTTTGACATCTGTTGAAAACAGTCTTTCTTTTATGCTACACTGTAGAATAGATAGACTCTCTCATGCGCGCGAAGCATTCGACGTTTTGCAATTCATATCCTCAAAAGTTTTACGACTTTGATTCATTTTTAAAAACTCCCGCCGTTTTCGCCTTTAATTCAGTTACTTGTTTCGGCTCTAAGACCGATACTGTACTTTCTGTCCAATATGGGTCCATCCCTATAGAACGTACGCACTGAGGGGGGAAAGACGGCTGGATTTAAGAGGTTTTGCGTATGTACGGTGTGCAAAACGGGGAAAGGGGCTTTGACAATATGCATTTTGCGTAAGCAGGGGCGTAGCCAGGAATTTGATTTGAGAAGTATAGTGTGATTTGGGGGTATAAAATTTTTAAAACTTTGAAAATCTTAAAAAACACATTAAAATTTTAAGGTAGCCTGATTTTAGGGGGTATATAAACCGATGTACACCCCCCACGGTCGCTACGCCCCTGTGCGTAGGAACTTTATGGATGACCCCTATATGAATACAATGAAAGTTAGATTTTAGTTTAGTCGGCGCATCGCTGCGTTTTAAGGTCTAGTGACGCCATTGTTCTGCCTGTAGAAGAAACTGTTCTGAGCTGTGGAGTCTGTTTTCAAAGGCGTTCGTCAACAAAACGACCTGTGGAATAGACGGATCCGACTATTCGGACTTCCTCAACGCGGCGATCTCCACTCCAACCATCGCTGACAAGGTAGGCTAATAGCAGTGGCGGCTCCACAGTACACATGTGGCCCGGGGAGCCCGTGCCTCCTCCCCTATTGAATTCCTGGCCCCAGTGGCCCCCTTTTGGGACCCTATACTTACTACTACATACCTGTCAACAAATGGTTGCTCCACACCCCATGCTTCGAAGTTGCCATCCCAACGGCCCCCCACTTGCCAAATCCTGGAGCCGCCATTGGCTAATAGCACTCAAACTGGAAAGCCAAACAAGAGAATGGGACCCCCCCCCCCAATCGCAAATTCCTAGAAAAGAGCCTGACAATAATATTGAAACAATAATTGGATTCAAAATTGTCTACGAAAACTGCGTATAATTAAGTGTCAGGAGTAATTAATCAGTGGTCTTCGCACCGGTTAACTTAGCCTCCAACAGCATTTGAAATTACGCAGTTATTATGTAAAGTATGGAAACAGGTAAACACAAAAAGAGCAGCGGTAAACCAGCGCTCTTACAGTACATGATTCTGCAATAACAGCTACACGACAGTCAACAAGTTATTACTCAAACATACAAGCAGACACACACACACATACATGCAAACATACACATAAGATCATGACAGTTACCAGCACATAAACCTATGGTTGCATACACTAGGTAGGATCGACAGAGTGCATGTAGGATTAGTGTAGATTTTAAAATTAGTGTAGATTAGTGTGTAGATGTGTAGATGCGTTGATTAGATGTGTAGATTAGTGTAGATTAGTGTAGATTAGTGTAGTGTGAAATTAGTGTAGATTTTGAAACAGAATTATAATTGTTGTTGTTGTTGTTGAAGTAGTATTATAAGAAATTCAGCTATGCTTAATTGCTTATTATCGGTTTATTGCTTTTATGATCATGCAAATGAACTGAGCAATTATACATGCAGGCGCCTAATGTTGACGGCAATAAAGCTCGGAGCTAATTATTGACGATATGTGGTTCTGTGAAACATCTACCTGGCTCCTGCATTCCTGCAATTAGTGTATGCTGGAAACGAAGAAACTGCTTGTCATTTCTGTAATGCCTTTTGAGCGAAGGCATTGTTTATCCAGACTCGAGCCTTTGGGGCGCTGGGGGGCGGAGGGGGATAGAGATTGACTTGGTTGGAGGGGAATGAATTTTTAACTCAGAGACACCTTTCTTTCTAAGAACGAAATTGCCAACAATTAATATTAATATTGATTAATTGTTAAATTTATTATACTTATTAGTATATAAAGCTTATAATATTATAGTGTTTATCAATGACGATATAGCGACGTGACGTCAGACCAAGGCAGTATTATTATTGACTGGAGAGTCAATACTCGTAATTATAGAGAAGGCGCAAGACATGGCAATTGTGAGCGCAGAGCACCGTGCGTGTGCTCTAAAGTCCTCGGATCTCTGCTTAAAATTTGGTAATTTAAAATTCCAAAGTTTTGTCAGTGCTGGGATTTTTTGGGTGGGTGGGTGGGTGGGTTGTAGTTTTGTAGTTTTAATATTAAAAAGTAATAATAACAACAACGACAATAATAGTAATAATAATAATAATAATAATAATAATAATAATAATAATAATAATAATAATAATAATAATAATAATAATAATAATAATGTGATTTGAAGCAGTGGCGTAGCCAGGATTTCCGGAAAGGGGGATTGGTTTTTGCTTTCGACCGTGACCAACTTTACAAAAATCCCCAAAAATCTCCTGACAAGCAAAAAAACGTTATCACCTCATGAGGCCTGTAGAAAACACTGAATGAAGGTGTTGAGGGAGAGGTAGACCCGACTACAGATTGGTGACGCCCTGAAGCTTCAAACGCAGCTTGAAAACAATTCGTCGTTGCTTTCTCGTCGTCATTATCATCATCATCGTCGTCGTCATCGTCGTCGTCATCGTCGTCGTCATTACATCATTCATTCAGCTCATCCTTATATTCTTCAGTTAGCGTCTTCACTCATTCTTATCATAGGTTTGCTTTTTTATACTGTAGGTTATTTAGAATTCAGTCACGCATATGTTTTTCTGCAACCGTCCTATTACGCCCCCCATTTGCCTCATCACGAAACGGTGGTGCATAATTGGTTTTCTTTTAGGCTCTATTCTGGACAAAGGTCTACCCGTTTGTCTACAATTTCACCGGTAGCAGTTCTCAGTCGGGAAAGTACGTTACCATCGTAGACCTGTTGCCAGGTTAGTAGAGACACGTCTCCGAGGAGTAGTCGAAGGTGGGGCGGTCTGACCTCCGCGGTCATTTTCATACCGTCTGCGGTGTTGCTATCTAAAGTTGTGCATTGTGTCCTTCCTACACTGACCAACAGAATAACCGCAAGATCTGTCTGTCTGTCTGTCTGTCTGTCTGTCTGTCTGTCTGTCTGTCTGTCTGTCTGTCTGTCTGTCTGTCTGTCTGTCTGTCTGTCTGTCTGTCTGTCTGTCTGTCTGTCTGTCTGTCTGTCTGTCTGTCTGTCTGTCTGTCTGTCTGTCTGTCTGTCTGTCTGTCTGTCTGTCTGTCTGTCTGTCTGTCTGTCTGTTCCTGGAAGCGATAGTTCTGATCGCTGAACGGCTTTTTACGGCGCTCTGAGCTTATAACTATTAATGAGATAACGATTTCAGATTCGATTAATTAGAAAACGATTCTCTCGGTACGTAGGGGAGTTCTTCCTTGGCATTCCAAGAAGGGGAATGGGATTTGTGGGAGGGGGTATGTAGGTAGTTTTATGAAATCGAGGAGAATGCACGAAGGTTTACAGGACGACGTTTTTTTTGCTCGTCACCGCATTTCCCCCCCGAAAATTTCGATGTGCCCCCCTATTCCAGAATCTTGGCTACGCCACTGAGTGGCGTAGGAGGAGGGGTAGACGGATGGAGTCCTGATAACAGTTCGTGACTGATGAATATTTCTCATTGTTAGGCAACTAATTTTCAGTTATTAGATTGCTATTTTGATTCGCTCGTATAGGCCTTAATGTATTGAAATTTTGATCGAAACGAACGAAGGTTACGTCATGGACAATCTCAAATGGTGTTGGTCGCCGGATGCCAACGACTTCAACTACACCTTCTGCCCCTCCTCGAGGGACTGCCCCGGAGGAAAAACCAGTTCGAATTCCTTTTGGAACGCCTCCTCGGCACACGTAAACTGAATACTTCTGCATTCAAATGTTCATTCATCGTTTGCATTCACAGCCAAAACAAGATTTTTAGCACATGTATAGGCCTATACACACATATAATATATATAGATATATATATATTGTATTGTATACTGGACTATTTATATAGCGCCGTAAGCATAGCATAACCAAAAACAAGGGCACTTTACAGGGGGTATGACTCCCTAAACAGATGGCTTTTTAGTCTGTTTTTGAAGATGGGCCGAGCTTTAATCCTCCTTATTTCAGGTGGAATGGTATTCCACTATATATATATATATATATATATATATATATATATATATATATATATATGTCACACCCACATATACAGGGTGGTGCAAAAGCCTGACTAATCACATTTAGGTTTGCATTTCATATAGTCCGTTTTTTGCGCCACCCTGTATATTTATACATTTTTATTTATTTACTTATGTGTAAGGCCTGTGTGTTTTCTTGTTCAGTTTGCTAGCCTTGCCAGTGGAGTGGTATTCGCAATGATAAACGGGTCCGTATCAAGCGGAGCTTTTACGGATAACAGGTGGGCTTATTACGCCGAGGTAACAGGAAATTCCGGTGATCACAGAGAGATTGTAGAGAGTATTGGGGGGGGGGGTGTAGACTGTAGAGTTCTTTTTGGGAAGTCTTGAGCCTTCCATCCTGTTTACTTGTCCATGCCATGTTAGCCTCCTTTTTCTGAGTTTGTCCATGATGGTATTCTTTAGCCCAATCCGCTGCTGTATATCTTCATTTTGGGCCATTACTTTTTCTAATATATATAAATGATATCGATGAAGGATTACTGTCCAAAATTTCAAAGTTTGCCGATGACACAAAGTTATGCAGAAATATAGACTCGGAGGATGATGCAAAAATTTTACAAGAAGATCTAAGGAAATTGTTTCAGTGGTCTGTGGACTGGCAGATGCTTTTCAATATTGATAAATGTTCTGTAATGCATGTTGGGAAGTCTAATAATGGTAATGAATATTCTTTAGGGGGGAAGGTTCTAACCACAACAGAAAAAGAAAGGGACTTGGGGATAATCACCCATAGAAGTATGAATCCATCTCACCAATGCATGGAGGCAGCAAAAAAGGGAAACCAAATGTTGGGAATGGTGAAAAGGACAATTGTGAGTCGTGACAAAGAGATAATCATTAAACTTTATAAGTCATTAGTAAGGCCTCATCTGGAATACTGTGTTCAGGCTTGGAATCCATTCTTGAAAAAGATATAGAACTTTTAGAAAAAGTGCAAAGACGAGCAACGAAGATGGTCAATGGGTGCCATAATTTAAGCTACGAAAAAGACTTCAATATTGTGGACTGACAACATTAGAAAGGAGAAGAGAAAGAGGGGATTTGATAGAAACATACAAAATAATGACTGGGAAAGTAGATGTGCCATATGATCGATTCTTTACATTGGCACATTATAGCAGCACAAGAGGCCACAAGTGCAAATTGTTTAAGCAGAGGGTTGGTCCAAGAAAGAAAAAAACTTTTTAGTGCAAGGGTTGTGGACAAATGGAACAGTTTGGACGAGGTGGGAGTGACAGTTGAAACAGTGAACGGATTCAAAGGCTATCTAGATAAACTAGGTTATTGAATGCAGATGGTTACATCAGTGGTTTTCACACAGGCTTACTTAGCCTCCTAAACCACTTAAAATCACATTATTATTAAGTAATAACATATAGCAATAACAGTTGAAATAATAAACGGATTCGAAAATTATCTGGGAAAACTAGGTTTTTAATTAATTATCATTGAGTGTTATTACAGTGGTTTCTTCGCTAACTTAGCCTCCTAAATCACATAAAATCATGTTCTTCTTCTTCTTCTTCTTCTTCTTCTTATTATTATTATTATTATTATTATTATTATCGCAAGCCTTATAATCGTATGAATATAACTAGTTTATGAAAACATTTCAGTCAATTCTTCACCGTGGAAGTCCCGGCCATGGAGTATCCAAGGATCAAGGAAATGCGTGTCATCCTCGTTCATAATCCACTGATCTCTTTCAGGTGACGATAGCTCATTACAAGCAGACGGAATAATTGCAGGGCATCTAATTAATTATTGCTCTAACAGGTGGCTCAGGAAGTCGTCAGCGATTTTATGTCAACGCTAGGTCTTTGGCCTACATACACGATCGATTGGCGACAATCCTAAAAATGGTCAACAATTTTTCGAATTTCAACAATTTTTCGCTCTCATTTGTAGTATAACGAATATGTAAAAAAGCAGCGATTTATATAATTTAGAAAAATTAATTGAGCTAACTAGCCACTGTAGCCAATCAGTCGGTCGGTCAGTCAGTCAGTCAGTCAGTTAATGAGTCAGTCAGCGCATTTGCTGCTTTGCGATTATTTGCGCTCTAGAAATTTTCGTAATAATAATAATAATAATAATAATAATAACTAGTTAATAGCAATAATACTAATAGTAAAACGCACGATGTGATTGGATAATAATAATAATAATAATAATAATAATAATAATAATAATAAAATGCAATACAGCAGGTAATGTACTGTGCTGTAATGTATAGCTTCCTGATGTACAGTATTGTTCTCTCTCATTATTAAATTCTTCACCAGTTATTTCATATGGATTCAGAGCTCTCTTGCTGTCTGCGTCGTTGTCAATAGGTTCATTTTACAACATCGATGACTTAGCATAATATACAGACTGATGAACAAATAGGGCACAGGCACTATTGCCGTTACATTGTATTCATACATGCCATATTATTAGATGATTGCATAACTATAGACAGAAGTTTTATCTAGTTCTCGTTCGGAGGCATTTCGTGTCAGTGTTTCAGTCATTCTGTCCCCATTTTGAGGGTCTTGGTGGTGCTGGTCAGAGAGCTTCTTCAAGAAAATTTACCGCTGCACTAAGCACAGAAAATGTGTGCATGGATATTCGCGTAAAAACGAGCATAAAAGTCGTCAGGAAAATGTATCACTGCACAAAGCACAGAAAATTGTCATGCTAACCCTGCACATTTTCAATTTATTATTGCACATTTTGAGTATCACCGCAGGTTAAGAAAAGGCCCTGGTGATGCTATGATGATGGTGATGATGATGACGACGACGATGATGATGATGATGATGATGATGATGATGACGATTATGATGACAGCGACGACTATATTGCTAGCGGACAGTGATTTTGTTGTTTGTGTTTTCAGAGAGAGTTGTTCAAACTTTACGTTAAAAACTCTCAATGAGACTTTGACAGCTAAAGGAATCAGCTACACCTGCGAAGAAGATCCAAGGTCATTTTTAGAGCTTTAATAAGCATTTCTCCTTTCTCTTTTCGTGGACGTTCCGGAATCCTTTCTCCGGGCTTTTGTTTTGCTAAATTGAAATCAATATTAAAATGTTATGGCTTTCCAGTTGTAGGATACTGGTTCCTTGTATCGCAAGTTTTATAGACGACAAAATATTTTAAAATCTATTCTCTGCATGACTTTAATATGCAAAACTTTCAGCGGAGTGATGAAACACTCGAACTAGAATCAGATTTTCTTGATTCTCCATCATCATTGCGTCATATCTTGCAAGCAACATCAATACTTTCCATCTCAATTTTATTCTACAGCACTCGAAATGCGATACTTCTCAGCCATTTTAAACCGCACACAAAACTGTGCACTGTGCAGTCTTTCAAGAATCTACTCTCCATCATAAAAAAATTATTACAAAGTTTTGACGCAAATCAACTATTGCGTAAACCCTATTCTCTCCTTTATATGAACCATCAGTCAACCAAATCTCTAGCGCCATTATACAATGATGCCTATAAGCATCAGCCATTATTATGGAAAATGCACTAATAATTATATAATTATAAAATGATGACGATGAATAGGGTAGTCTGGTCGGCATGGGCTTCATTCGAAAACCGGTGGGCCAAACAGGAACAGTTTATGACTTAATTTAAAAGTTGTAGCGCACTGGGTTTCACGAAGTGAACTAGGCAATGAATTCCGTAGACTGTTGATTTGGAAACAACTAGCCACTGTGCCACTGACAGTATGAGTACGAGGGACATCAACAAAAGAGACTTATGCCGAGCATCGAGTGAAGTGGCTACAAAGTCGATTGCAAGATGAACCGTGCCTTAAGATTCTAGTTTTCTATTGAATCGCTACACATTCCCTTGAGAAAATCATCGTTTAAATTTGCTGTAATAAACACGTGTATATATAAATATTATGTATGATATATAATAATAATAATAATAATAATAATAATAATAATGATGATGATGATGATGATGATGATGATGATGATGATGATGATGATGATGATGATGATGATGATGATGATGATGATGATGATGATGATGATGATGATGATGATGATGATGATGATGATGATGATGATGATGATGATGATGATGATGATGATGATGATGATGATGATGGTGATGATGATGATGATGATGATGATAATAAATTATATTATTATTATTATTATTATTATTATTGTTATCATCATTATTAAGGGGCGGAAGATGGCAGAGTGGGTTACGTGCTGGAGCGTCAGGCTGACGGAGCGGGTTCAAGCCCCGTTTAGTGCCCCTAGTGGCTTTCACACAGGCAGTAATGCCTTCTAAGACACTTTAAATCGTGCTAAGTTCATGCTAAGTTTATATGCGTTTTGTTTGCAGTGAAATCAGGCAACTCCAGTGTCAGCTCTATCCTGAGTATCAAACAACAGGATACTGCACTACCTCAGGTCAATGGTCTTTGCACCACTGCAAGCCTTCAACGCTTATCAACGCAGTGATAGCCATCACTGTCTCTCTGAAGACAGCGTTCTTCTAATATCCAGTTTGATTTACTTGTAGGAGTTTATAAATAGCTTGGAATTTTATACTTATATGAATTCTGTTGAGCCAGCGTTGATCGGCTGGCTGATACCAATATGTGTAATCCGTTGATACCAGTGATACATGATATTTTATAGCTTAGTTTACAGATTTAATCAATTAGAGGTCACATCTTTGTTGTAGAAAGAATTTGAACAAAACATAGATATGATAATCTGAGAATCAGGTCACTACTAGATTAATAAATTTAGTCATTAAATCATTCAGTGGTGTAGCCAATGGGGGGTTTGGGGGTTAAACACCCTAGCTGCCGAAAAATATTTTAAATAAGTTTTCATGCATTTTTCATTTCTTGACGCGACTTTGGGGTCAACCAACCCCCTCCCCCCTTGGGCACAGAATTAGAATGCAACGGTGTTTAAGAGGCGAAGACCTTTTTCTTGCTTATCAGGAAAAAACTGGAGATGATAACGTTTTTTTTGTTTGTCAAGGTTTTTCAAAAGTTGGTGTTGGTCACAATCAAAACCAAAAACCAAAATCCAAACCCCTCCCTTTCGGAATTCCTGGCAACGCCACTGAAATCACTAATAATCAGCTGAAACCACGTGCCTGCTATTCTGTTCAAATCTAATCATGCTAATATTAGCCGTGCGTAAAATACAACGCATTTTGACTACGATACGCACAATTTAGTTTTGCACATAAAATACAACGGAGCTCGCGCTTATTAACCGTATTTTATTGTCGGACATAATGTACGGTCGTAACTTGGTTCAGATGAACCTGGATCTGGTCATAAAATGCTGTTTGAAGCAACCACAGTAAATTCCCTGTGTACGATATTGGTTCGTCTGGCAAATTCCGATAATATCTCGAGAAATAACTTTTATTTTCGTATTGACCGTTCCAAGCTCCTACTGATTCCGGGGTTTCGACGAAATCTGTCGTCTAGGAATGGGGAGCTACTACTGCGGTGCTGCTTTTGAAGGCGCTATAGAAATTCACGAGATTTTACTTACTTACTTACTTGCCGTGTGCAGCTATACGAGTTTTCTCCGTTTTCGCGCATTTCGAATTAAGCGCGCTTTCGTCTTCGCTGCGTCAATAATTCTCGCGTAATGGAAAATTGGAAAAATCAGATCATTCCAGTTGGCGGCACTGGCTGCATATCTTCCCCCCCACCCGTTCCAAAATCCCATTTGGGCTTAACTCCATCATTTCTTCGCCTTTCTTCGTCGGGGCGCTGGCCAATTTTCAAAAACCGCATCAACCGGTCAAAGTGGCGCCGTCTAGCGAATACCGGCCGCATCGCCATCTAGCGAATATCGCGCTTAGCGGCCGGTCTACGATGGACTTTTCTCTGAAGACTTCTGGGATTCGCTATTTATATGAGTATTGCTACACAATCGACTTCATCATCCGATTTTCTTTGTGACAGTAGAACACATCGATTTGACCCAACGCTGCAAGCCTGTAACCATAGATGTAATAAACGTTTTTACGTTTTTTATTTTTGTAACGCTTTTACGTTTTTTATTTTTTTAACGTTTTAACGTTTTTATTTTTGTAACGTTTTTACGTTTTTAACGTTTTAATTATTTTTCCAAAGTTTTTTACATCTATGGCTGAAACAAAATAGCGTCGCTTTTAAAAATATATATTCTGCTTTCAAACCCCTGCAGGTTCAACTTTTCTTCCATATTTAGTCATCCCCTCTCTTTAGCAGGAAATTGAAACGAATAAATAAGAAACCCATTTTGGTTTCAATAGAATATCGCCTAGACCTTCATAGAAAGCACCGATATATTGAGATAACATTGGAAGCGGAACCCAATTATTATCCCTTAGATCGATTTAGAATATCGCCATTTTCGCCATTTGATTAACTTCTGCAAAGCGTTCTTTGTATTCTTTCAAATTCAGATTTCCGCACTTTCCGGCGGCTAAGAATTGGGCAGAATTTCAGATATCCGGACCAGAAAATAGCCTTAAGGTCCTCAGACCGTTCTATATATAGGGGAACTGGAATAATGAGCTAAGCAACGTAATCCTATCGGTGAACCTTTTAGCGTCCATAGTTCGTCCGTTGAGAACTTGAGAGTGACGGTATTCTAAGCGTGGCTATTCAGTGAGATAACACAGCGCTATATAAATACGCAAATATGCATAATTATTATCGTTAGATGCGTGACGGAGCGACCATCAACTGGCAGTGTCGGTTCCAGGATTTGGCAAGTTGGGGTAGCAACTTCTAAGCACGGGGCCAACCATTTGTTGATTGATATGTAGTATAGTAAGTATAATTATAGGATCCCAATAGGGGCACTGGGGGCCAGGCATTCAATAGGGGGCCGGGCCCAGGGCCCCCATGTGGAGCCGCCACTGTCGACTGGTGCACTGTGCATTACTAAAACGGCGCTATAAAAGTTCTTTAGTTAGTATATCCTGTTGTTATATTTTGGCTGAACATATAATCTGTTATTAATAGGTGGACAATGGCTATTCTAGCCACCTAGACATTGAGAGGAGTTTAAAATTTTGGGGGGAACAGACATTGGGAAGGTCATACTACTTGCCAAAATGTCAAAAGCTTAGGAGGAATCTCCCCCAGAGAAGGTCTAGAATAAACATTGATATAGGTGGGTCTTTTCTATAATATGTTCTTTTTGCGTCAAATCTAAAAGCAACAGCACGGACAGTTTCTGTCGATAAATGCATCGTAATCGATTTCTGATGAATTTCTTTTACTTCCAACTCAGAATTCTCCTAATCTAATTCTTCCTCCAAGATCGAAATGGAAACGGAGGGAATAGAGACAACTCGTGGAATTTCCTTTATTGACGTTTTATTTCGACTTTCGCGGCGATCTTGTCTGATAGAAAATGTCATCTGAAATGCGATTGAGAAAATCTCGTGGCTTCGTTGAAAAAAAAGGTGTATTGCGCTATCAAAAAAGTGGAGATTCAACAGTATCAAGGTTATTAAGCCTGAATATTATTAGCCTACAGCGTAATCTTGGACCTTATACTTATTTTGTTAATGAACTGTATATGAATTCACGATATGAACGCGCAAAACTCGAGAGGTTGGCTGAGCTCCGACCGATCTATCGGATACTATTTCCATGTTCACAACGGCATGTCACGTGACCGCATTCGACGCCACCAAAGTGTCTCACTATCCGACCGCTTTCGATGACAAAATTTCCCAAATCCTCTAGTTATGGAATTTCGTGTATTAATGAATCATAATATTATTTGAACGCGGTTTCAATCAAAAAAAACCGTTCGATGAAACGCGCATAAAAACAGTATTCCATTTATTTAGCGGAAGTTAACTCGTACATACATTTCTATGGATGAGGTTTATATCTGCCTCGGGACCCCGAACACAGTGCCCGATTCCTAACACATAACGACGGGCCTACCACCCCCATCCCCGACTCCACCCCGCCCCCCAAGGGGTACGAATACCCCCGGTCGAGAAGCACCGCCATAGAGACCAGTTCTATCGATGACAATAATTAAATTCATTGCATAATGCTATCTTGGTCAGGAGTCGTCTGGATCTTCGGCCGACGAAAATCAACGAAGACATCGGTCACGTGATGGTCTCCAGACCGGAAGTCCCGGGATTTAGCGTCTTCGTCTTTCAAAGAGGCGCCAAAAAAAGAACGTTTCGACTTTTTCGGGAGGCGACGGTCACGTGTCAGGCTGTCAGAGTCACGTGACAGACGGCGTCCATTGTTCCGGGCGAAGGCGTCGTCGACGCGTACGACATCATCTGCTTCCACTTTTCTACCTTTCGTCGGGTGGGGGTGGGGAGGGGGTGGAGCGGGGGCGGTTGGGGGCGTAGACGCCGTTCGTTTTGGCGGGAAATAGCAGACGACGAACGAACGAACGACTCGGCCGCGCTAATGCTTATGGATGGATGTCCGTCTCCCTGATCCCAGGATCTATCCGGTTGCGCTTGATGGATGATCGACGGCTGATCCGTCCAGATCATCTGTCTGTCTGTCTGTCTGTCTGTCTGTCTGTCTGTCTGTCTGTCTGTCTGTCTGTCTGTCTGTCTGTCTCTCTGTCTCTCTGTCTCTCTGTCTCTCTGTCTCTCTCCTCTCTCTCTCTCTCGCGCTCTCTCGCTCTCTCTCTCTCTCGCGCTCTCTCTCTCTCTCTCTCTCTCTCTCCATCCACGACGTAACGCCAGACGCCGGCGACGTTAAGTCCCTGCGGACGTCTCCATCGGCCGCCCCTCCCCCGGCCGTCCATCATCGCCTCCGGCCGGTCGCCCGCCACACCCCGGCGAAGAGAGCCCCCCACCCCCCGTCCTCGTCATGAACTACTTCTGTACCGTTGATGTCACTTCGGCAGCTTCCGTTGCTATTAATAGGACCTCAGGAGTCGAGTCTTAAGGTCGAGTTTTTATTATCACTGTAAATCATAGAGGCGCTTTTGATTCCTCTATTCTAAGAATAGTAGGACGTAATTGTGATGTAGTATTTTTATAGCGCAAATTGAATTCATAGACCCTCCGAGCGGAATATTCGAAACTAAGAGACGCTGTACAA
This sequence comes from Metaphire vulgaris, assembly GCA_018105865.1. Classification (NCBI taxonomy): domain Eukaryota; kingdom Metazoa; phylum Annelida; class Clitellata; order Crassiclitellata; family Megascolecidae; genus Metaphire; species Metaphire vulgaris. The sequence goes on along the minus strand of CM030860.1, from coordinate 9,171,486 downwards.
ATCCTACATTACGTTATATCCGCTTATAAATGTAAGTTAGGAATTATTTAAATTATGGCGCTGTCGATTTATTTAGCGACAGTGTTCGCCTTTAAATCGATAGGTTAATTGCTGGCGTAGCCAGGTTTTCGAAATATGGGGGCACATCGAAATTTTTGAGTAAAAAAGACTACAAGCAAGAAACATTGTCGTCAAGAAACTCTTGGTACAACAGATGATTCTTTTTCAAGCATTCTACCTACCCCTACCCTACCCCACCCACCCCAGCCCACCCTTAATATTGCTCGACGGTTTAGCGCAAATCCCACGACTAGTCCCGTCCAGAATAGAAGGCCCGCGCTCCCCCACCCGCGTGCGCGACACCCCTTCGTGTCTACGCAAATGAGATTAGCATATTTGTGAATTTACTTTATTACAGAGATTTTCGCGCGTCATACTAAAACCATGGTAAAAAAGACATATCGCAGTCTGAACTATAAAAGATATTTACCATCAACTTGTGCATCGTTCATCTCTCTCTCCCCATCCTTCTTTCCCTCCCTCCCTCCCTCCCTCCCTCCATCCCTCCCTCTCGCTTCCCTCCTTTCTCCTCCTCCGTCGATCCCCCATCAATCGAATCATCCATCCAGGAATTGCTTCTGATAGACGATGCGCTACGTTCGGTCTACGTAAGAAGACAGAAATTGATAACTCTTACTCATCGAGATCTATGCATGAGCGCAGAATGAAGAGATCTGAACAGAAAAAGGGAATTGAATTGGATTGGACTGTCGGCCATCAGTCATCATACAGAGAGAGAGACAGAGAGAGACAGAGAGAGACAGAGAGAGAGAGAGACAGAGAGAGAGAGAGAGAGAGAGAGAGAGAGAGAGAGAGAGAGAGAGAGAGAGAGAGAGAGAGAGAGAGAAAGAGAGACGAGACAGGCAGACAGACAGATTAACAAGCAGACAGACAGATTTGCAGACAAACAGACCGACAGAGAGACTGACAGACAGAGTGACAGACAGCTATTTTTATGCATTTATCTCTTGTACTGCTGATTTTCTTGGGGGGGGGGTTCTTTACACGGACCGCGCAGCCTGCAATAGGTCGCCTAAAATATCTTAGTACATCTTTGTGTGTCTTCATTTTGCAGTTCGTATCGACTAATATATGACCCACTGCAGCCAGCATTGTCTACATCTCTGTTTCTCTGATTGACCCTCATATTTAACAACACTGCTTCCACAACTCTCTCTCTCTCTCTCTCTCTCTCTCTCTCTCTCTCTCTCTCTCTGTGTGTGTGTGTGTGTGTGTGTCTCCATGTCTCTGCCTCTCTAACTGTCGTTCTCGGTCTTTCTACTTCTGTGACTCTGCCTCCCGTCTGTATATGTCTGTCTCTGTCTGTCTATCTCAGTCTGTCTACGTCTGTCTATGTCTGTCTCTATCTCTGTCTCGGTGTCTCTGTCTTTGTCCCTTTGAGTCTTTCCGTCTCTTTCTGAGTCATGGCTCTCGCTCAGCTCCCCCACACCCCACCCCCCCCACCCCCAATCAGTCCGATATGAATTATTGCCGGGTATTAGGGGAGATCAATCGACCATCCCGGGAGTATTTCTCCCCGGCGATCGGTTCCTTTCGACCCATGGAAATGGAGAAGGAGAAGGAGAAGAAGAAGCGGGAGCACAAAAGCCTTCGCGCTGCCTAAAGAAGAAGTACAATGTTAAAGCGCCATAATTCCTTGCCATATCGAGACTCTACGATGGGTCCGTTCGATGACTGAGCTTTTCTTCGTCTCAAGAGACGGAAAGCGCGTTCAAAGGACTCCGCTGTGCTACTATAATACTATTTCCTCTTTATAAGCTACAGAAATCTTCGCTAGAGGGCCCCGATTGTGTACGCCGAACACACTTTAAAATATATAATATGATGGTAAATCTTCGATTTGTATAGCGCCTCGAGTGCAATGTGCTAGTCGTGACTCTGCAGGCAATATAGATGGCCACTCTATGCTGGAAAATTATTAAGGTTTCTAAAAAATAATTTGCTAGTCTATACTGTGTTAGAGCTTGACTCATTTGATAAGAAAACCGAATTCGCAATAGAAATGATGATGACGACGACGACGACGACGACGGAGGTGGTCGATGAAGATATTCATGCTGACAACGACGACGATGATGCTGAAAATGATGATGCTGATGATGATGATAATGATGATAATGATGACAATGATGATGATGATGATAATGATGATGATGATGATGATCATGATCATGATCATGATTATGAGGAGAAGGAGGAGAAGGAGGAGAAGGAGGATGGTCATGATGACGATTTTTATTCTCTCACTCATTTGCACTTACTTGCATTCTCAATATATATGAAGCATATATATATATATATATATATATATATATATATATATATATATATATATATGGTCATGATGACGATTTATATATATATAATATATATATATATATATAATTAAGGAATGAGGTATGGTATACATCGTCGTCGTCGACACCTCTACTGCGCATGCGTGAGAATCGTCGTCGCTATTGGTCGATGTCTTTCGCATTCGTTTTATTGTTTGAAATTGTGTTTCGGTTGTAAAAGACGCGATTATCTTCGCTTCGACGGCGTCGGGAGAGAGGAATCGCCGAAGCTGAACGCCGCTCTGAGGGGGATGGGTCGGGGCCGGGCGGGGCGGGGCTCCGTCTGGCACCCGATGAGGCGTCGAATGTAGGGGGGCGGAAAACCCGATTTCTGCGGAAGAATTCCACGCAGTCTGTCTACGGAAGACAGCTATTAGCAGTCAACTCAACGTCTAGATCATCACTCGACTGAATGACAACAGCATAAGAAAGAAACCAATGAAGGACAGAAAGATGGAACAGATGAGGAAAAGGATTCAGAAGGACTGGGCGGATGGACGACGAAGGAATGGACGAATGAATGGATGGATGGACGGATAGTAGAACTGGATGCACGCAAGTATGTATAGATGAATGAATGGATGGATGGATAGAAAGACAGACAGACAGACAGTCAGTCACTCAGACAGACAGACAGACAGACAGACAGACAGACAGACAGACAGACAGACAGACAGACAGACAGACAGACAGACAGACAGACAGACAGACAGACAGACAGACAGATAGATAGATAGATAGATAGATAGATAGATAGATAGATAGATAGATAGATAGATAGATAGATAGATAGATAGATAGATAGATAGATAGATAGATAGATAGATAGATAGATAGATAGATAGATAGATAGATAGATAGATAGATAGATAGATAGATAGATAGATAGATAGATAGATAGATAGATAGATAGATAGATAGATAGATAGATAGATAGACAGACAGACAGGAAGAACTAGGCTGATGGAAGGACTGGATGAATGTAATGATGGATGGAAGCAGTGGATAGATGGGCGGATGCGCGAACAAAAGCTCTTAAGGACAGACTGCAGATGGAATAGAAGTCCTTAGTTGATGAGCAGACAGGCTGGCGTAGGAGATGCAACGGAAGGGGAAGCAGTGACACAGACTAATTGACTTCCACCGGAAGACAAATGATCAGAAATCGCCACCCGATGACGTCACAGTTGTGATTAATTCATATAAACGACAGCGCCATCTTTTGTCAATGGATTTGGCTATTATTTTATAAAATGGCACTACTCGTGTAATTGAAAACTACACGGTGGCGCAAAAAAAACCAGACTCTATTAAATGCAAACCTAAATGTAGTCCGGTTCCTAGTCCGGTTCCTAGTCCGGTTTTTTGCGCCACCCTATTGTGCAACTTAGAGACAAATCGATCTTTCGGAGGGCAACTAAAGCGCCATCTACGTCTTCTTAGTGTGCTCCACATGACGGACCTGTGGGCCAGTGGTCCCCCCACATTTAATGCCTGCCCAAGTGGCCCCATACTTTCGTGCACTCATTCTAAGCAACTATAATAGTCCAGGTTTATTAAAAAAATAGTTGGTCCCCTATGCTTAGAAGTAGTTGCCACCCAAACACGCCCTCCTTCCCCCCCCCGCTTGCCACAAATCCTGGAGCCGCCACTGCTCCGGGGGTAAACGACAACCCAATGCTTTCAATGTCCGCGTCACTTCGTGCGAATTCAACCGGTCAGTGAAATCGCAAATCAGCGGCGGCAAACCGCGCATCGTCTTTACCGAGCTTGTGACTCGGGGTCACGACCTCTGCTATTTTACGGCAACCGTCTTCTGGGTTTCCACAAATATCGGCGCTGCCCCCCGCCCCCTTCACCCACCACCCCATTCCCCATTTACCCCACACATGTGTGTCTGTGTGTCTTTAGCCGGAAGACATTGAAGACGCAAGACACAAACAACAACTCAATCATTAAGAAATCTCGTCCGAAAAGTCTAGCTTTATTTGTGGTCCTAATTCTACGCAAAAAAGTCATATATACCTCTGCACAAATTAATTAATTCTATGTATGCATATGTATACATATATCTATACAGTATATATAGTTGTTTGTATATATTGTATATATATATATACATATATATATATATGTTTGTTTGTTTGTTTTTGTCGATCGCAACCTACTTTAATCATCGCAATATAGTACAGTTAAATATTTAAAAATCCATATCACAAATTACTTGCACAGGTTTGCCAGTTTGCGTTATAATTTAAGGATAATATTCTAAAACAACTTCCAAAAATGAGAAAATATGGCAGTTATGTGATAACTTTAACGTCAGTTTGTTGAAAGCGATGGACGATTAATTTCAAAATAAAATATAAATGTTAAAATTAACTAATTCCAGAGGCGTAGCAGCTACATGGACAACCTGGCCAAATGCCAAGGGCCCCTGGACCTGCAAAGGGCCCCCGACCCGAGCCACAAATGTAAATTGGCTGAAACAATAATAGATAAAAAAGACTGAAAAGCAAAAAAAGAGCATCAACACCTAAAGGAGGAAGGAGGGGGGTTGATTCGCAAAAAATGACCGACAAGCAAAAAAAGGTCGTCAACTTTTTCGCAAACTTGTCAGCTCGAAAGCGTCTTGTCCCTCCCCTGAAAAACGGTGAAATGACGTCTTTGGAAAGGGCCCCCTGCCCGTTTTTTTTTCGCCAAGGGCCCCGAGCATATCGCTACGCCACTGACTAATTCGTCTAGTTATCTAGTATATTGAATACTATGATCAGAGGCGCTCTCGACTTCGAGTTTAAAATGACGGGCCCCTGATCTATAAACGAAACTAGAATTCCGTGACGTCAACGTACTTTTCGGTGGTCACGTGACTCAAATTCGCGTGTCTATAATTAGCGAGGTACGCGTGTTCGTCCGTGAATCGTTCATTCGAAATCGTCTTTTTCACACCACGAATAGTCCGTGTGCTTCCTCTTCATCCAGGTCATCAGGAAACAGGCAAAGACGAAATTCGTGATCTGTTAATTAAAACAGTTTAAATATCTGATATTCAAATATTAATATTAAATATCTAAATGATTTACGGGTTATTGGCAATTCCAAAGTTTTAAAAAATGTCAAAGTTCTTTCCGAGCCTCACGGGCTCATAGGGCGCTAAGGGCGGCGCTGATCTCCGTTGCTATAGCCCTCTGCAGTGTTTATTCTAGCCACCTTGACATTGGGGGGGGCGGGGAGTTTGAAATGTTTGAGGGGACAAGATTTGTCTCTCCGCGCTTTTAGGGGGGGAATTTCCATCCCCAAGCCAACATATACAATTTTGGGGGATTTTAAAATGGGGGGAATTGCCCCCCCCCCTCCAAAAAAACAGGCCTAAAATAAACACTGGCCCTCTTCAAGGCCTTGCGATACCACTAGTGCGTTGCGTTGCGTACCTGTTTGACTGATCGCAGCTTCTTACCATTGCTCCTGATTTTACCACCGTCCTGTAGCGAGTAAGGCTGTGTCAACCTTAGGGCTTCTGCGGGCCTCGAACCCGCGACCTTCTGCCCCATCGTCCAACGTTGTTACCGCTCTGCTAACTTCCCGCCCTTATTGGCAATTAAGCATCCAGAATGTCTCTTCAAAGCGGCTTAGCCTTGTCAGAACTAATTGTGAGCATCGATCGAATATAAAGGCACATATAATAATATATCGTCACTTTCTGCCTGCGTGACGGCAATAGTTAGATACGAAAACGTTTCCACTTTGCTCTATGTTGCCTGCGTCAAGACTCAATCTGCATCCTGCTACAATTGCCACGTTCTTTGTTTCCAGATCTTCTCTAATGATATCCATCCATCTTTTTCTTTGTCTTCCTCGCCCTCTATCTGTGTTCTATACAGGCCTGTTAGAGGGAGATTCCCCCTCCACTCCCACCCACCCATCCCCACCCCCAAAAACTTCGAGATTTCCACCCCCTCAAAGTTTTGGCACTGGCACAAATTTTTGCATATTGAACTTCCCCTCCGGCAAAGTCAACCCCCCCCCCCCAAAGGCCTGGAGTCTGGATAAAACACGGCTCCATCTCCTTCTACCTTATGTGTATGCAGTGCTTTGTAAGTCCAAATCAAGTTAATCTCCTTTAAATCTCCTTTTACATGGATCGGAAACCTGGGTATTTTAAAAAAATCAGACATAATATGTGCTCTACAGTATAATATCACAGAACAAACCAATCAAGAATTTAGGCAAAACGATACATGATCTAGAGATACATCATTGTCATAGATTGGATGCAAGAACCGCATTGCCCATAATGCTCTGCACGACTGCACCCGCATTCTTAAAAATTTGATGGTCATGGGTCAAGACCCGCGTGTGACCCATCAAGTATTAACGACCCACGGACCATTGACCCACTGTCATCTGCGAAATCAAGTATGCAACCGACCGACGCGTCCATAAACAGAGTACCGATTTCTCTGAACGGTACTCGTATGCTGTACTTTCCTTGTTCTTCATCCGTTTACCTTATTCAAATGAGGAGAGAGGCCGGTGCCGTATACTTTCGCACGGACGCCCTATTTGTATTCCGGTTCTTAGCGGCCGTGTTCTGATTACTTTCGCGAAGAAAGGAAACGACTGAAGTAATAATCGGAGGTTTACGCATGTCCGGCCGATCAGAGAGAGAGAGAGAGAGAGAGAGAGAGAGAGAGAGAGAGAGAGAGAGAGAGAGAGAGAGAGAGAGAGAAAAAGAGAGAGAAAGAGAGAGAGAGAGAGTGAGAGAGATACAGAGAGAGACAGAGAGAGACAGACATGCAGACATACAGACAGACAGAGACAGAGAGAAAGAGACAGAGATAGAGAGAGACAGAGAGAGACAGAGAGAGGGACAGAGAGAGGGGAGAGAGAAAGAGAGAGAGTGAGAGAGATACAGAGAGAGACAGAGAGAGACAGACATGCAGACATACAGACAGACAGAGACAGAGAGAAAGAGACAGAGATAGAGAGAGAGACAGAGAGAGACAGAGAGAGGGACAGAGAGAGGGGAGAGAGAAAGAGAGAGAGAAAGAGAGGGAGACAGAGACAGAGACAGAGACAGAGACAGAGACAGAGACAGAGACAGAGACAGAGACAGGGACAGACAGAGGCTTATGGTCGGTAAGTAAGTAAGTAAGTCATAAACGACCCAGCTGGTTGGCTTCTTCGGCAGACGACTTAGTCGACGGGCTTAGCGCTAATAGGTCTCTTCCCGATTTCCGATTTTCCATTTCGCGATGTGAATTCAAAGCAGCGCCTTTGCGTCTTTGACGCTATAGCAATAATTATTAGTAATCGTCTATTTACGCAAGGAACAGTCGGGAACACGTGTGCTGTGCACAGGTTGACGTCATGTAAGCAGTTTCTCTGTGAACGGTGTCAAGACGAGCGAGGTCACGTGACGTCTTCTCTCTAAATGACTTCTTTTTTAACATTCGGTGAGGCTGTGTTACCGCCGAATATGTTTTCCAATCTCACAATCTCGTGGTTTTTTGTTGGTTAAAAATTCAAGAAGAAAATCCACACGACTTTAATATAATTTTGATAATTTCTCCACTATCTCACTTAGCCTTTTTCTACTAAAACTGAAGACAACTACTCCATATATATATATATATATATATATATATATATATATATATATATATATATATCCTACCTTCTTATTTTTGATACTACGCAAATATGCTTCGAGTCGGGGATTCTCTTTCGATATTTCCCAATGTTTTTAAAAGTTAGTATCCATAACAAAAATTCTAAAATAGACTTAACAGCTGTAAAAGAAAATAGAAAAACTAGCGCAGTCCAAGAATTTAAGTCCTTATGGAAATCCAAGACCAGATGCTATACTCTTTGACAGCGGCGCCTACGAGACTGATGAGATTGGCATATTGATTTCCCAAGAAAACACAAATGGGGGTTGGGGGTTGGAGGGGTTACTCGGAATGAAACTGGCTCTAAACCTGTAGAATAGGGGAACTTTTTCACGCTACCTGAGACGAAACGTCACTGAACCTTGAATCTACACTTGTAATGTTTCGAGGAAATTAAACTTAAACTATTGAAGTCACGATAACAGACGAAAACATCAAATTGTATTATTCTTAACGGCATCCTTAAAGCTTGCGCTATAATGCAAGACTTAGCCGTGTTATGTTGAGTTGAAACTTGGACGATCTCAAAAAGCCATGAAAAATAAACTTGAAGCTGTGGTTCTTAAGAAACATTTTGAAAATATCTAGCACCGACAAGAAAACAAACGAATTAGTATTCGAGATGGCAGGCGCACAAAAGAAAATGCTGTCTACCATATGGAAAAGACAGTTTCCATTTTGGACATGCGCTATATAATGAGGACGAACGGAACAAAATAACTGGTTCCTATAGAAAAAGTCACAGGTAAAAGAAGAAGAGGAAGACATAGAATGACGCACATCAGCAGTCTACTGATCGATGTAGAGGAAGTAAGTAGAGAATTAGAACTCATACAAACTACTAGTTAACAACAGAGAGAAATGGAAGTCCTTAGTCGCCAACGTAGAAATACATGGCACAAGAAAAAGAAGAAAAAGAAGAAGAAGAAGAAGAAGAAGAAGAAGAAGAAGAAGAAGAAGAAAAAGAAGAAGAACAAGAAGAAGAACAAGAACAACAAGAACAACAAGAACAACAAGAAAAACAAGAACAAGAACAAGAACAAGAACAGGAACAAGAACAAGAACAAGATGAACAAGAAGAACAAGAATAAGAAGAACAAGAAGAAGAACAAGAAGAACAAGAACAGGAACAAGAACAAGAAGAATAGAAGAAGAATAGAAGAAGACTGCAACGTTAAAACAGACCCGACCCTAATTTTAGAAGTCTAAAAGTTACATGACATATCTCGTATGACATGTTTTTCTTCCCGTTTTGCAACTGAACATCTACAGGTATCTACAGATGCAGAAATCAGAACCCTCATTGTCCCGTGCTTGATATCTTGCCTACGGCCATGCACTGCAGGAATCTATATGTACTCTGCAGCTTACCCCTACCACACACACACACACACACACACACACACACACACACACACACACACACACTCAGACCCGTTGAGTTGCTCTGTTGACGAGCTGATTGTCGGCGAGTAAAAGCAATCGGCCTTTGATTGTCGCGTGGTAATGAAGCCCAAAAAGCGACAACAATCAAACTAGCACCCCCCCCCTGTGAAGAAAAGGAGCAATCATCCATCTGGAGTGAGCAGTAACTCGCGAGCAATCGTGTACTCGTTAAGAAGGGAAATGAATAATGTTTTCTGTGTAATTATACATAATAATGACTATGAAGACAGTTGTCAGTCGATGGACTTTTAAGCCGCAAAAAGGCGAATATATTAATACGTCGGCAAATTCCCCGATTAATTGCCAGAAACGGTGTCTCTCTACTGGATAAATTAGTCTTGTTATATCGTTTTTCTTGTGTAGTTCGATTAGTGACCGCTTCAGTCGCGAGATGGCGATGTAAACGAGATAATAACTTCCGGTCTGTTCTTACGCCGGCGTTGGAGGTGATGACGACGACGACGACGACGACGACGATGATGATGATGATGATGATGACGGCGACGATGGTGATGATGATGATGATGATGTGTACGTGAATGCGCGCGCACGGTTATAAAACATCCTTAAGGTATTCAATTATAATCGTCTGCTCACGCACGAATGAGATGAAGAGGAAGAGGAGAGAAGGTGGAGAACAGGGAAGGAGAAGGATAAGAGGAGGATGGGAGAGGAGGAGGAGGAGGAGTAAGAGCCGGAGGAGCAATTGAAGCCAGCAGCGGTGTGTACATGGGAGAGGAAGGAGCTTCATTATGTCTCGTCTCGATGGAAAGAAAGCTCCGACTGCCGATAGCGAATTTCCCAATGGCGACAAGAGATTGAATTCGTTTTTCGGGCGAAAAAGGATTTGCCGGAGAAATATGTTACAGAAGCCGTTGGAAGATCCGGTTGAAATAGGGCGATCCGTTCCAATGTTCCAATCATTTTTACATCATTTATTATTATTATTATTATTATTATTATTATTATTATTATTATTATTATTATTACAGGGTGGCGCCAAAAAACTGGACTAGTCACATTTAGGTTTGCATTTAATATAGTCCGGAATTTTTGCGCCACCCTGTATTGTTGTTATTACATGATTGTTGAAGCACAGTAAGTCATTCACTAAGTGAAGAATCATAAGTGCGGGGTGAGTCACGTGTCTAAAGCACATCCGTAACAGCATCAATTTTGACACAGCCGCCTCAATAGCCTGTTCGGTGGTTAGCAGTAGACTAGACTACTGCAACTTTGTTCTTTACGTCTTTACGGCACCTAGGGGTATAACTTAGAAAAACAGCTGCTGACAGGTCCAGTGGCAATAGGACAGTTCGATGGACAACATCGGATGCGCCGCAGTGTTTTATCCAGACTCCAGGACATTGGGGGAGGGAGGGATTGACTTGGCTGGATGGGAAGAGGTACAGCTCAATGCAAAAATTTAATGCTGCGATTCGGGGGATTGTGAGGGTTTGGGGCGGATAATCTCCCCTCCTAACATACCTGTATAAAACACCGATGCGCCGCACAAGTCATTCGACATTTATCGATGAGAGATGAGAATAAGTCAGAAGTGAAACAACAGAGACTAAGTTCCAGAGATGCGGAGAACAGGAGAGTAAAGGAGTAAAGAACAGAGGCGTAGTACTTGGTACTTGTACTTGTACTCGAGTTGTACTCGAGTACAAATTTTTAGTACTTGTACTTGTACTTGTACTTGGAGGCCAGGTACTTGTGCTTGTACTTGAAGCATTGTGTACTTGCTACATCTCTGGTAAAGAAAATACGGAAGAAAACGGAGAGAAAGAGAATGCCGTACGACCGCTAGCGATTGCCTCCACCATCGTGCAGCCGCAATCTCCTCAGAATCTCCGACGAAAAAAATTACTTTTCCCGGCGGCGACGGCAGCAGCAGCAGCAGGGAGGGGAGGCTGGGTGGGGCGCGGGGGCGGCGGTGGAGACCCGGTGGTCTGAATTGTCACCAGAAACACTTTACTTCCATTATTGGAACCCGGTTTCCTATTAGATCTGTCTCGTACACGAGGTGACGGCATCGATTGTAGCGCTAACAAATAGCCGGCAATAATTCGTCCCACAGCGGAGCGGAGCGGAGCGGAGCTCATCTAAAAGACGAATGACTGCTGCGGCCTTCCATAGATCGACGCTACGAAAGGCCTCGACGACATTCTATCCAATTACCGTATCCACGGAACGTATACTGCACGTCCTATCTGCAGGGACGTAACGACGGAAGGGGGGTATATCGGTATATATACCCCAAAATCAGTATATACATAATATACAGTATATATGACATATGCAGTGCGCTGTATATGCTTATATATAACATATATAATATATAGAATATAATTATATATAATATATTCATTAGCGTCGTCACGGGGAGGGGCAAATGGGGCAACTGCCCCCTCCCCAACCTGCCCCAAGACCACCTAACAGATTCGCGCAAATCCGGTGAGAAAGTTTTATTGTGGATGGTGTGTGTGGGGTTGGGGTAAAAAATCTGACACGCCAGTCCCATTTTGCGCCCCCACCCAAAATTCCTGGCGACGCCACTGAATATATTATATATAATTATATAATATTTAGAATATATAATATATATTATATATTATTTACAATATATATGACAATATATACCCCATTTATACCGCCGCCCCAAATCGAATTCCTGGCTACGCCTCTGCTTATCCAGCGTTCTGGTTGAGCAGAAGACCTCTGAGACTTATAATTTTTGGTAGTGTGTCTTCGCCTTGAGGAAAAAGACGGCGAGGATGACTATCAGAAGAGTATATGGGGAACAGAAATTATCTGCAACATTGAAATAACTGGAAGTAGGGAGAGTGAAGCAATTTTGTGTGTGGGGTGTCCATTCCCGACGCGAAAATATATGCGGAGCAATAAAGGTCTTCGCCAATTTAATGAGACATAGAAAGTCATTTATTTTAATTATTTTGCACCCCCCCCCCCAAAAAAAAAGGGATGTCCAATGATCCCATGGGCTACCATCACGCAAGCCTCTGCGTAACAAGCAAATGGGAAGGTGGGAGAGAAGAGGAGAATAAGATGGATGCAGAAGTACTAGAAGTTACTCATTAATAAGTAAGTAAGTAAGTAAAGTAAAATCTCGTGAATTTCTATAGCGCCTTGTAAAGCAGCACAACAGTAGCTGGTTATTCTTAGGCGCTCAGCCTAATAGATCGTGTCATCCGAAGCGACTGAGGAAAAGAGAAAGTAACGGAGACGAATAATATTGGAAATCGATGCAGAAAAGGACGAAACAAACCGAATTAATTAAAAATCATATTCCACTGGCTTCCCATAAACTCTCTAACCTATCTATCTATTTTTCACGGTTTCTTGTGCCTTCCACCGCCAATCCTGTCGCCACAGATTCCTTGTGTGGCTTCTTTGCAGTCTATCTTGGAACTGCACGGACTGGAAAGTATCTAGAATTAAGTCCCTTTAAACGAAGATATCTGGCAAGTTGTGTTACCTGGACCAGAATGACGATACACAGCAAAGAAATGACGATCTTCTCGTAACTTTTGAACAGATTGATAACTGCTTCATGGCAACCCTGAACAAACAATACACACACAAAATAACTCTCTCTCTCTCATTAGCGTCGCCACGGGGGGGCAAATGGGGGCAACTGCCCCCCCTAACCTGCCCCAGACCACCTACCAGATTCGCGCAAATCCGGTGAGAAAGTTTTCTGTGGACGGGGAGGGTGAGGGGTGGGCAAGGAATCTGACACGCTAGCCCTTTCCCCCCCCCCCCCCCAACCAAAAATCCCTGGAGACGCCACTGCAGTCTCTCTCTCTCTCTCTCTCTCTCTCTCTCTCTCCTAAATGCTATTTTGTCAAACAATCTTTTCCAATCAAGCCACAACACATAAATTCCTCATTACTACACGAATCAGAGATGGGTAAAGTGGGTTAGCAATACTTAATGGGCCACATGGGTCAGAGGTCGATAGGTCGAAATTGATCAAATTGGTCCATGATCCGTGACCCGTCAAGTTATGTGGCGCGTGACATTTCAGGCTCACACGTTTATTATAACAGATAAAATATTTGAAACGCAGTTTTGTGTCCACGTTAAATAGCAATGACGTCGCAGTTGATTAACTCCAACACATCTTGACGGCTCTGAAAAGGTACAATAGATATTTGAATTCTCCTGACCCACGGTTCATGGGTCACCATCGGTCAAAGGCAGTGCGTAATCTAGACTCCTGGCCTCCGGGGGGGGGGGGAAGAACTGACACGGCCGGAGGGAAGTCAGCTGGAAGGCTTGTGTTAGTTGATGTACTATGCCAAAATTTCCGAGGGGATTTGAAATTTTCGGGGGGAAAAGGCAATTTTCATCCCCGGAAACGGCCTATAGATTAAACCCTGGTCAAAGGTCAGACTTTAAAAGGCTCGGTTGAGATAACCTGTGTCATTTTTAGCCACCCATTGCCGTCTCTGGCAAGAATTTCAAGGGAATCAACCAATAAATGTCTGATCTACAAGCTACGTGAATCTACCAGTATATATAAGAGAAGCTGCTACGGGTTTCGAGGAGCATCACGGACAGACCTGAGCATAGATGTTAGTCATCGGTCTCTTCGTGTCTTTGATCAGCATCGCTTCCACCTGGCAGATCTCCTCCGATCCTACCGTCCCCTTCGCCCCCGCCGCCGCCGCCGCCGCCGCCACCCCTCCACCCGTATCCGACTCGCCGTCCTTCAGGAGACTGCAGCAGGTGGAGGGAATGAAGACGCCGGAGAAGTCGTTCGTGTGGTTGAACCACGCGCTGCGTCGATAGTCGAAAGGACCGCTCGCTCCACAGCAGCGCAGCTGAAAACCACCAAGATAATTAATTATAAGACCGTACGTATCATACGTATTTTATTTTTGATTATGAAATACTTATAAATACGCGTACGGTAAAAGTTTCGTTGTCTACGCGCATAGTATGTTTCGACAAATTGTACGTACGATACTCGACGCGTATAGTTCCAGTGGACATAACGTATACGGTCGAATCTTGAAAACCGCATCGAAACACAAAACCTGCGTAGTAGTAGTAGTATAGTAGTAGTAGTAGTAGTAGTAGTAGTAGTAGTAGTGGTAGTGGGAGTGGTGGCAGTGGCAGTGGTGGTAATGGTAGTGGTGGTAATGGTGGTGGTGGCAGTGGTGGTGGTGGTGGTGGCAGCGGCGGCCGGCGGCGGCAGCAGTGGTGGTGGTGGTGGTGGTGCAGTGGTGGTGGTGGTGGTGGTGGTGGTGGTGGTGGTGGCAGTGGCAGTGGTGCAGCAGCAGTGGTGGTGGTGGTGGCAGCAGCAGCAGGTGGTGGTGGTGGTGGTGGTGGTGGTGGTGGTGGTGCAGCAGCAGGTGGTGGTGGTGGTGGTGGTGGTGCAGGTGGTGGTGGTGGTGGTGGTGGTGGTGGTGGTGGTGGCAGCAGTGGTGGTGGTGGTGGTGGTGGTGGTGGTGGCAGCAGCAGTGGTGGTGGTGGTGGTGGTGGTGGTGGTGGTGGTGGTGGTGGTGGTGGTGGCAGCAGTGGTGGTGGTGGTGGTGGTGGTGGTGGTGGTGGTGGTGGTGGGTGGTGGTGGTGGTGGTGGTGGTGGTGGTGGTGGTGGTGGTGGTGGTGGTGGTGGTGGTGGTGGTGGTGCAGCAGCAGGTGGTGGTGGTGGTGGTGCAGGTGGTGGTGGTGGTGGTGGTGGTGGTGGTGCAGGTGGTGCAGTGGTGGTGGTAGTGGTGGTAGTAGTGGTGGTAGTAGTAGTAGTAGCAGTAGTAGTAGTAGCAGCAGCAGCAGCAGTAATAGTAGTAGTAGTAGCCTAATCAACTGACTTCTTTTTGTAGTGAATCCCATGCTACGGTCACTTTGTATGAATCCGTGGCGGTGTTGTTTGTCCTTTGTGCTGTTACGTTGTAGCGGTATTCGACCTGATGCTGCATTGTGTTCAGCAACCGTTTCGAAGTCTGCGTAAGAAAATAAACGTTAGACAGCACTGACCTCTAATTAAGTGCACGATTTGTGAAGCTAAACTTCTGCATACACGGCACATTAAATTAGGCATTTGTATGCCAGTTTGATTTATACGCAGTGAATATAGTACAAGAAAAGAAAATTATGAAGAACTGACATTTAACATGGATGCTGTTTGGGGGCTGTCTATTAATTATGTCAACAAATTTTTGGCAATTTTGACCCCCTCCTCCGCCCCCTTGTCAACAACTGTCAACTTTCAGTGACCCCTTCCTATAATTACGTCAACAACTTATGACCCCCCCACGATCAATGACAGGTCCCAATAACAAGGTTAATATTTTTTGCGATGATGACCATTTTTCCCTTTTTTGCTCATCGAGTGTCAAAATGTGATGGTTATGACCTTTTTGCCATGCTTTTTTCTATTGTAATTAGTAGTATTCCATGAAATTTCCTATTTTGTGATTATTTGTAAAAAGTGAAATTGTTGACGTCAACTTCTCTTTACCCCTCCCCTCTGTCAACAACGGTCAAATTTTGCAAACCCTCTCCCCCTAAATTGTTGACGTAATTAATGGACAGCCCCTTGGCATTGTAAACACCGACTGAAAACTGCACTCTGCAGTTTGGCCTACACTGTTTAGGTCACGTGACTTACCGCGCACTTATGATTATTCACTTGTGAATGACTTAATGTGCGTTAACAACCATGTAATAATCATTATCATATATGTGTAATATTAATATTAATAATAAAAATAATAATAATAATAATTATTATTATTATTATTATTATTTATTATTATTATTGTATATGCTCGATTGATGTTCTGACTGATCTCTGGAATGACCTGCTCTTTAGTGCATGCATAGATTTGGAGCACCATCGATTGATACTTTTGAGTATTATAACTGGAGTTATAGAAGTTGATGATAGTAATAACTATAATGATACATCTTTGCTGAGACGGTGACTAAGTCTTTCGGGTTTTGCCTAAATTAATCTTCTTTTCCTAAATCGTTCAAAAGACGATTGCAAACCTGTTCAATGACATCAGGTGACAACGTCCCAACTATGATCTCAGCAACAACAATCATCATTGTAAGAAGAGAATACTAAAACGCAAAAGTACACAAATACATTACATAGGCCTACTGCAAGCATAAGCGCTTACATACTTCTTTACATACATGCATACATGCATACATAAATATTTACAGGGTCGGTCCTAAGCGTACAGACATACATACTTATTATTATTATTATTGTTATTACTATTATTATTATTATTACTATTACTATTATTATTATTATTATTATTATTATTATTATTATTATTATTATTATTATTATTATTATTCACCGTAGAGATTAATGTGGCAACTAATCTGGAGACTGCGTGGACACATAACAACGGTATCTCTGCACAGTGGCGTAGCCAATGGGTTTGGGTTGGGGTTTAAACTCCCCTTGGCTGCCGAAAAAAATATTTTTAATGAGTCTCCATGCATTTTTAATTTGTTGACGCGAATTTGGGGGTCAAAACACCCCCTTGGCTACATACTGTAAAGCTTTAAGTAAGGGGCGATAACGATTTTTTTGGTTTGTCAGGATTTTTCCTAACTTGGTCACGGTCAAAGCCAAAAACCAAACCCCCTTCCGGAAATCCTGGCTACGCCACTGTCTCTGCATGTCTGTTTTGTGTATCTGCATTGTCGCTCTGATTTTTTATCCACACCCCCCCCCCAATGAGGCATGTCTGTGTGAGTGTGTGTGTGTTTGTGTGTGTGTCATACGTGAAATATGCGAGATTTTTCATTTTTGTCGGTGTCACAATCGATAGATTGCTTCGCTACTAAAGCGTCGTTGATGCATTGAATTAATACTTGAACCTGTCATTCTGATCGACGCCAATGATTTTAAACGATTGCTGATTCGAAGCTGTGTCAACGTTCATTGAAAAATGTTGCACTTCCATTGATATATCTATTTGTGCGTTTGCTATATATTCCAACAGTTACACTGTACAGCTTTAATGAGAATCGAATTTTGACGGTCGGCAAAAGAATTGTTGGACTGTTAAAGAAGAGGCAAAGTGTACAAGCTGTGAAATTTGTATTTCAAAAAACATTTGCGTTCATGTTACGAGAATACCTGTGGCTATTCTCGATAAATTATTCTTACACTTTAAAAAATTGAGATCGATTTTGGCGCCCACGCCTCGGCGTCCGGGGGTTGCCCTGTGCCCCCTCGCTACGCCACTGCTGCGGGACCTGAAATTTGCAAATGACCCCCACCCCTCTGACTTCTGAAAGGGTATGAGATTCTGCCCTTTGCCACGCTTGCGACATCTTTGATTCGATTCTAATAAATGAACGAAGAATGAAAATGAAGTTTTAAACTAAAATCTCGAAGAATTTTCTATTTTTAAAAAGAAACTCTTACGAAACCGAGAAAGCAGACGCTCTCGGAACAGGCGCCACAGCAGCCGAGAAAGCTCATGGAGGCCAAGAAGCCCCCGATGCCCATCAGGACAAACGGAATCGCCTCGATGGAGACGACGGCGTCCTTCCGCCGACCGCCCACGGCACCGCCACCGCCGGCGGTGGCCGACGACGCCCGACCGCCGGCCGCGTCGACGACGACGTCGCCGGCGGCGACGGGCAGCGCCCGCCTCGCGGTCGTTCCCGGCGTCTTTCAGGAGGTACGAGTAGGGGAGGCGGTCCTGAGACAGATGCAGCCAGACGCCCAGCATCACGAGAAGCAGTCCGCAGACCTGAAAGCAGCAAATAGAGGTCAGACGCGGGAAATCGTTCATGCGAAATCACTTAGACGGTATCGGCCGGAAATCACGGTAAAGACGCAAACGCGCGTCTCCCGATTAGTCAATTGGCCGACGGACGATAATACGGTCGTCCGATGTGTGTGTGCGGGGGTAGGGGGTAGGCGGGGGCATTCGTTGCTCCTCCCCCGTTTTTTCATTTACCATCGATTGCGTCGAACCCCCTCCGCGTTTTACGCGCTCGGACATCGGAAGGATCATAAATTCACTCCTCCTAGGACCGATATGAACTGACAGTTATTGCCAGTGGGGTACCAATCCGGATTTAATGCGCGTTATCGCTATTCAAATCTAATAGATAATTAATTTTCGGTTGTAGATTCCGTAATTGCGTGTACGCCGAGGAATATTTTGCTTTTAACAAGAAAAGTTTAATTGCGGGTTCGATACAATCTCAACTGCATTTGTGGGAGATCTGTCCTGTCTTGAAATTAATTGGTCTCTTTCTTCTAATCTTTTTGATGCTACAGTCTTTCGTCTCGATAATAGTACTGTTTAAAACTCGCTGGCAGTCAGAGATGCGGGAGAATAAAAGGCGATAGATTACGAATTTGTAGTATTTCAATGCAAAAATGTCGCAAACGTTTTAGTTTTCTTCTTTTCTTCTTCTTCTTCTTCTTCTTCTTCTTCTTCTTCTTCTTCTTCTTCTTCTTCTTCTTCTTCTTCTTCTTCTGTGTATTTCTACGTTAGCGACCATGGACTTCCACTTTGTTCCATCTTGACATCCTCTTATTAATTCGATGTTATTCTTTACTCCCTCGATTACTTCTCCTTCTCCTTCTGGTAACTTTAATCGCCATTTAAAATACCAAAATCTGAAAAATTTAGCTGACAAAATTTAACATAGTGTATTTGAAAAATCGTTAGAGATAACAAATCCGGAAAAATATTGTCAAATTCTCTCTCGGGTGCATCTTCTACAACGGCTCAGATCGATAATAATCTGCATGCTAGAAAGAAAAATGTTCAAGATCCTCGATGATGATGATGACAATGCGTTAGTTTCTCTATAGCGCCGTGTTTATTTTCATCAGCCGAGCTATGAAGTTTGCACAGGTCTGGCACCCGTACAACCATGTTGTCTTATAAAACAATGCGCTTATTGCAATATTATGAAAACCAGATGATTCGGATCGCTTGTCCTACAGCTTAATTTCAGAGTCCAGTTGCACTTATATCGCCAAATATGGAACGAGAACAAACAGGACGCGTCTACAATTATCAACACATTTAACCGACCCCCGATGCATGCAGACAGCGACTGGACTGTCTGTGGCATCGATGATTGATTCCAAAAGGTAAACAGGCTGCGCTATATAATATAAACGCGTAATGAAAACGCTGTCGAAATTGATGGAGAATCTAAAAACCTGTTGCGATATGCGATTATAGGCTATATATTTCTCTCAGAATTTTTTTTAGAATTGCCGATTCGCTAATAGCTAGTCAACATGCCAAGATTTTGTCGGACCAGTTTTGCTTCCCGTTCAGTTTTCATCTATGATCCATTTCAGGAACGACTCTCTCTGCTCGCAAACTATCTATCTAGTTAATTAATTAGAATAGACCCATGTATATTATGTCCACCAGTGTTTATTCTAGACCTTCTCTGGGGGTATTCCCCCTCCCAGTTTGAATTCCCCCCTCAATTTTTGACATTTTGGCAAGTAGTATGACCTCACCTCCCCAATGTTTGTCCCCCAAAAATAAATGTAAACTCCCCACCAACGTCTAGGTGGCTAGAATAGCCACTGTATGTCACTGTATGTTAGCCACGTAAGTGAATCTCTCAATGTTGGTTTGTTCGAAGGCTAAAGAAAGATTGAAATAGATGGGAGAACATTTTCAATAGACGTAGGCCTACACGTTTTCCCACAATTTGACGCGACAGCAAATTGCTAAACATCGAAGTAAAACACTAACATTTTCTGTCTTCATTATACGTTTTACGTCGTTCTTTATTACGCTCCCCATATATATTATCTGGTGTCACGAATATCAAAAGCGGTAGTGATGCCTACAACTCCAATCGGCTTTCCATAGAGGGCAAAGGTCATGGGTCATGAGTCAAATGGGTGATACGTATTTTATCATCGGAAATAAAATACATATAATAGGGGCCGGCGCCAGTGTTTTTTATTCTAGCCACCTTGACATTGGGGGGATTTTGAAATGTTTGGGGTGACAAGGTTTGAGTCTCCACACTTTGGGGAGGAAATTTCCATCCCCGCTAGCCAACATATAAAAAATTTGGGGGATTTTAAAACTTTGGGAGGGGCAGAAATTCCCTCCAGAGAAGGCCTAGAATAAACACTGGGCTATCGCGCGATAGAATCTTGCTTTATTCGTTATTCTCGAAGCACTTTATAATTTGAAGATTTGATTTGATTAATCGTGCAGAACCGTTGCGTTGAAGATTTAGATCGAGGTCCTGATGTATAATTCCTTGGCTTATCTTGAAATTCAGAAGACGCATAGATGCATTATTCTCCTTCTTCTCTTTCTTCTCCTCCTGCTCCTCCTCCTCCTCCTTCTTCTTCTTCTCCCTCCTCTTCCTCTTCTTCGTCTTATTCTTATTCTTGTTCTTACGATTCTTATTATTCTTATCATTCCTATTATTCTTCTTCTCGCCCTCCTTCTTCATCATCATCTCCTTCTTCTTACCCCCTCCCCTGCCCTCTTCTTCTTCTTCTTCTTCTTCTTCTTCTTCTTCTTCTTCTTGTGATTCTTTCTTACGATTGAAAATACTTTGACCGGAGAATATACGCAGTCACAAAATGCGTGATTTATCACAGGGGCTCGTGTTACAGCCATTCGTCACCCGGCTACCTGATATCTTTAGGTCGCGACCACGTCACGACCGCGTCACGATATGACGCCGATGACGACGATGACGACGACGACGGGGGAGTCACACACCACGAGGACGTCAAAGCAAGATATCCGCGCTGCTTTTGATCGATGAAATCACCATAGAATAAAAATAGCGTCGTTTTCGTCATTTTCGTGGCTCTGCATTCGAAGAGCAAGGCGTCGAAGACTGTGGCGTACCAAGGCCGATCCACTCTGGCGACATTTATTGTCTCTTTATACGTGTTAACCCTCGCTCTTCCCCCCCCCAACCCCCCTCCCCGCCACCCGCCCAGATAAGCCTATCGGGGTTTGAGTGGGGCGGTGAGGTGGGGGTGGGAGGGGGTAGGCAACCGGTCTGCCATCCTACCCAAGTTTCGTCTATCGCTCTGCGTATCTTCGGGGATTAAGATCGAGACAACTGACCGCTTCCTCTTGGGGAGGCGCCGGGCGGGGTGGGAGGCACTCCGCCCATCACGACTTTCGTCCCATGTTTTCTCACGGACGAGAAAGAGAGAGAGGGAGTTAGGGAGACGGAGACAGAGGCAGAGACAGAGAGAGAGAGAAGCCGTGGACGAAACGTGGGGAGGAAAAAAGATTGATCGATATATGCAAAAAACGGATCGAATGTCGCCAATCAATTGTTGAACTGCGGGAGAGGTTGGTTTCTCTATCCATCTGTCTGTCTGGCTGTCTGTCTGTCTCTCTCTCTCTCTCTCTCTCTCTCTCTCTCTGTCACTCCCTGTCTGTCTCTTATCTCTCTCTTTCTCTCTCTCTCTCTCTCTCTCTCTCTCTCTCTTTCTCTCTCTCTCTCTCTCTGTCTCTCTGTCTCTCTGTCTCTGTAACTCTCTGTCCGTATGTATGTATGTATGTGTGTATGTGTGTATGTATGTATGTGTGTATGTGTGTATGTATGTATGTATGTATGTATGTATGTATGTATGTATGTATGTCTCTCTCTCTCTAGCGAAAAATATTTTGCCAGATTCCAGACATGCAAAGTCCGAAAGTTTCAAAACGATCAGGATGTCAGTGCAGAAGGACAAGAAACAAGAACAAGAAACAAGAACAGGAAACAAGAACAAGAGACAAGAACAAGAAACCGTTTCAAACCGGTCGCATAACGCCAAATAGGCCGATAACGAATAAATAGTATATAATAATAACTAAACAAATAATAACTAATAACTAACCAAAAAGACGAAATTGACTAGGATGAGGATGATCTTCGTACACGAGGAGCAGCAGCTCTGGCAGGTCGGCAAGCGAAGACGGGGCAGGTGGCATCGATGGCGACACAGGCCAAAGGCCCTCTCCCGAAGAGCCTGCATCTTCCCTCGGCGGAGACGGACGACTGGATCAGACAATGACGGACCTCCCACCACTGATGCCCCTACGAGAAACGGCGGCGGCGGTCCCAGTGGGCTTCCCAAGGTACGACATTACGGTTGGTGGGCGTTCTGCTGGCGAGTCAGGTTCGGCGGAGTTTCAGTAGGAGTCTGTTATAACGGAGCCTGAATTCGAAAAAGAATCTGGAATTGACGCTTACTGTTGAATTCCGACTTTCACCTCGATAGTTCACACCTAATTTAAACAAAGATCAGGAGACAATTAATAATAATAATAATAATAATAATAATAATAATAATAATAAGAAGAAGAAGAATAAGAAGAAGAAGAAGAAGAAGAAGAAAAAGAAGAATAGCATAAGCAGCAGCAGCAACAGTAGTGGTAGTAGTAGTAGTAGTAGTAGTAGTAGTAGTAGTAGTAGTAGTAGTAGTAGTAGTAGTAGTAGTAGTAGTAGTAGTAGTAGTAGTAGTAGTAGTAGTAGTAGTAGTAGTAGTAGTAGTAGTAGTAGTAGTAGTAGTAGTAGTAGTAGTAGTAGTAGTAGTAGTAGTAGTAGCATAGTTATCTGTGTGAGAAAACCACTATGTTCCATCCATCCATTCAGTCACATTATGGTCTTACTA
The DNA here is from genome assembly GCA_018105865.1 of Metaphire vulgaris. Classification (NCBI taxonomy): domain Eukaryota; kingdom Metazoa; phylum Annelida; class Clitellata; order Crassiclitellata; family Megascolecidae; genus Metaphire; species Metaphire vulgaris. The sequence continues at coordinate 9,148,303 of CM030860.1, read as the reverse complement.
TGTAATCTCATTCTGTGTCCTCCTGTGCTCTAGTAAGCGTTTAGAAATTAAAGTAACGTATAGAATTAAAAACGAACTCTGTTCTGGAGGGATAAGAATCATCGAACCGCCCAATAGTAGCACCTGCATTTTCTCTGATTTTATTGGCGACTCAGGTACGAAGAGTGCTGATTGATTGGCTAATACAAGACGAGATTAGATTCTTCTACAGGTTTCAGCTTCAATATAAATATTGATTGAGAATGACGACTAGGAAAAGTGATGACGACGACAACGACGACGACGCACAAGATGTACGCAAACCGTTCGAATACCAAATAGAGGTGAGGCAAGCATAGCCAGAGACAGAAGGACAGATACACAACCAGAATTACAGACAGATAAATAGGCAGAAAAAACGACTGTTATATAATTATAAAATTCACCGACTAATAGAATGCGATGCAAAAAACGTTTTTCGTTAAGCTGCTGTTATTATTATTTTATTATTATTATTATTATTATTATTATTATTATTATTATTATTATTATTATTATTATTATTTAAGTTGCGATTCGTGTGGTGACTCGTTCAAAATGTATTGCGTGTACGCAGATGGTATTTATGCTGAAATGACAAAATATAGGTTTTTTCAAAAGGTGAGAGAGAGAGTAAGAGAGAGCGAGAGAGAGAGAGAGAGAGAGAGAGAGAGAGAGAGAGAGAGAGAGAAGAGACACACAATGAGAGGGATGGGGAGGGTTGGAGAGGGAAAGATAGAGGGAGAGGGAAAGAGAAAGAAAAAGGGAGAAAGACAGGTAGCGACGGAGAGAGAAAAAGAAATGGAAAGACAGACAGAAAATGAAGCTTGAGGTGTGAGTTTGCGTCCGTCCCTGCTATTCTCTGTCTGTCTGTCTGTCTGTCTGTCTGTCTGTCTGTCTGTCTGTCTGTCTGTCTGTCTGTCTGTCTCTCTCTCTCTCTCTCTCTCTCTCTCTCTCTCTCTCTATGACTTCTTATCTTCGCTGGGACAGAGGGAGCTGCGCCCGATCTTCGGCTTAAGATTCTTACCGATAGGGGATTTGTCGCTGTCGCTCGCACTTAATCCCCCTTCGCTTGACCACCGACCGACCGACCGACCGACCGACCGAAGGACTTGGGCCGATCGGCGTTTCTTAAACACTCGAAGACCGAAGACATCGAACGAGAAAAACCGGTAGATTCCGGTAGAAGTAAAATCAACTTGCGCAGGAAGAGATCAATAAAGGAAAAGGAGTTAAGTCACGTGACACGCATAATGACGTCACTGCGTCGACGTCATGATTTAATATTACGTGGTCATGAGGCGCAAGAACAATTTGAATTCATGTGCTTAGTCTGATCTTAGAGACTATTTGCTGATATTAACCTCAAATCGGAAATTAGCTTCATTTCAAATGTGCCGCTCTATCCTTCTCCATCAGCCTCTGTCTGTCTGTCTATCGCTATCTATCTGCGTTTATCTGATTGTCTGTGTATCTGTGTATGTGCGTCTCTCTGTCTCTGTCTCTGTATTCTGTATTCTGTATCTGTCTGTCTCTCTCTGTCTCTGTGTGTCTCCCTGTCTGTCTGTCTGTCTGTCTGTCTCTCTCTCTCTCTCTCTCTCTCTCTCTCTCTCTCTCTCTCTCTCTCTCTCTCTCTCTCTCTCTCTCTCTCTCTCTCTCTAAAGCTTGTGTCGAGTACTAAACTTGAGGAGTGTAATCGTGTGGAAGCAGAAAACATGTTCGCGACATAAGGCAAGAGGAATCTTCGGATGACGTATTAACAATTCAACATAGGCCTAGTTGTGCAGCTACAACACAACAGTTAGTATCGATTTCAAAAGTTAAGTAAGTAAGTAAGTAAGCAAAATCTCGTGAATTTCTATGGCGCTTTCGGTGGCAGGTACCATATATAACAGCTGCTTATTCTCAGGCACTTAATCTACCGTTGAAATAGCAACAGCCGAAGTTTAGTGGTCAGTCGGGCAAGGTCGATTTCAAACTTCGATCAAGGTGGGAGACAAGACTAGGAAAAACGAAACAGGACGAGACTTGATTTAACTCTGGATTTAATAGTACTGTAACTATAATGTTATTGCGAGACAAAAGTCGTCCTAAACTAAACGTTCATTCCATCTGGCTAATTATTTATGAAGTTTTTCGTGTATTTTGTGACTTAGTCAAATGATCCAGTCAAATTTTGGATCATATGTCAGATCGTTTCCGGCTTGACATTTGAACACGAACGGGATCCCGATTGCCCCTCCCCTACTTCTCCCCCTCCCCCGACCCCCAGCACCTCTTTCCAGCATCGCAAACGGTGCGCTGTCGACGTGGACTTTATTTATCTACGGTGACGACCAGGCGTTTTTTTATTCCGGCTCTAGATAAATTCGGCATTAAACCATTACGGAGGTGATGCTCGGGAGACAGTCTGATCAGCCAAAGGCTTTTACCGAATTTAGTCGCAGTTTTCGACACTCTCATAGATGGCGTTTCCGCTAATCCTCTTCGTTGGCAATTTTTATTCAATAAAATGCGCAATTGCCTTTACTCCGAAAAGTGTTTTATTGTCCAAAAGCACGAATATTCGATGTAAAGGACAGTTGTCGCAACAGAGAGATAATATAATAATAATAATAATAATAATAATAATAATAATAATAATAATAATAATAATAATAATAATAATAATAATAATAATAATAATAATAATAATAATAATAATAATAATAATGTGATTTTAAGTGGTTTAGGAGGCTAAGTAAGACTGTGTGAAAACCACTGATGTAATCATCTGCATTCAATAACCTGGTTTATTATCGAGATAGCCTTTGAATCCGTTTACTGTTTCAACTGTCACTCCCACCAGATAGCGCTGAAACTTCTGCTGAGCTTTATAATAATGTACAGCGCTTTTGGTTTTGGCCGATGGCCATGTTACGGCGCTTCACAAATCGTCGAATAATAATATAATAATAAAAATGTGATTTTCAAGTGGTTTGGAAGGCTAAGTCAGCCTGTGTGAAAACCACTACTATTACTCCCAACATTTAATAATCTATTTTCCTATAGACAACTTTTTAATCTGTGTACCTATCGTTTCAACTGTGATGCCCCTTCGTCCAGACTGCACCGTTTGTCCACAACTCTTGAACTAACAATTTTTCCTCCTTGGTCCCACCCTCTGCTCGAACAAAACTTGCGCCTCTGGTCAAGCCTCAAGTGAACCAGAGCCACAGTGTTACCCATTAACCTTAGATTGGATCTTTGCAGGTCTAACAAAAATCTTCACAATTTAATTTTATAAAATTTCTTTTAAATTCTCGTAGTTTATGTTTCTGATTTTTCTAATAATTAATTAAGTCGGAGAATATGCATGTTTAAGTATGCATATCTGTGTACAGACTTCTACTAAAATATGTACTGCATGTAAGTATATGTATACAATGCTATACATGAATGTGGGCCTATGCACATATATATACTATTATATATATATATATCCAACTATCTATCCATCTACCTATCTATCTGTTACTCGATGTACCTATGGACCTCTGTATCTATGAATCGGTGTATCCATGTATCTATATATCTATTAACCTGTGTATCTATGTATTTATGTGTCCATTTATGTGTCCATATATCTATGTGGATCTATGTTTCTATGCATATATGGCGGACAGGAAGAAGACCCCCGTGATAATCAGAAACGCGCGCGATTTCACGACGGATATATACAACGCCGAGCAGTTGAAATGCTTCGGAAAACTACAACGTTACATCCATCGCATCATCGTCACCGTCACCCCCCCTTTCTTCCCCCCTCCTCCTCCTCCTCATTATCACCATCGTCATCGTCATCATCATCACCATCGTCGTCATCATCATCGTAAGATTCGTAGAGGATTTATTGCTGGCGTAACGTATTTTTATTGAGAATAAACTGGGCGGTTCCACCATCTTCGTCATAATCGTTGTCATTGTAGTCATAATTATCGTCTTTAAAAAATCCTCGATCTTTAGACATCGTCGTCTGTATTGTAGCTTTTGTCGTCAACGATACATTGCGAATGGTTTTTTTAAGCTGAGTCGGGAGATTCACACATTGAACATGTCCAAGGTCACTACGCATTGGCTAGGATGAGATTCGAATCCACTATGCCCTTCGGTTACATGACAATTAACCTACAGCTACCCCCACTACGACCCCAATTTATTATTATTATTATTATTATTATTATCGTCATTATTATTATCGTCATTATTATTATCGTCATTATTATTATTATTATTATTATTATTATTATTATCGTCATTATTATTATCGTCATTATTATTATTATTATTATCGTCATTATTATTATCGTCATTATTATTATCGTCATTATTATTATTATTATTATTATTATTATTATCGTCATTATTATTATCGTCATTATTATTATCGTCATTATTATTATTATTATTATTATTATTATTATCGTCATTATTATTATCGTCATTATTATTATTATTATCGTCATTATTATTATCGTCATTATTATTATTATTATTATTATTATTATTATTATTATTATTATTATTATTATTATTATTATGCCTTTGCTGACGAATTCGTTGAAGTTTCTGTTCTTGATATTGACCAGTTGATCAGCGTTGATAGTGTTCTGTTCTCTTGCGTTTGTATCAATGTATAACATTTCTGTACTTATGTGTCAAGAGTACCCAAGAGAAACAGCAAAATATGGTCTGCGGCATAACCAGGTAAGCTATTACTCGTAAACGACGGTACTAGGGAAAGTAACGAACAATACGAAATCAGAATACTGGCCTGGGAAAAATAAACATAAATGCTTCTATCTTATTGTGTGCGGTATCTTGCTTGAGATATGGACTAGCATCAAGCGCTGCCCAGAAGGATATGGAAACTGACTCCAATCGGATATATTGGTTCTTGAATGTCGGATCGGAATATGAAATGCATAAGACGAGTCGTAAAGTAACACCAGAGGCCGTAAACCTGGCCAGATGTTGATTCCGTTTCGGGTTTGTATACTGTATGTGTCCGAACACAGCTTGTCATGCCCGACGCACGATACGTTTACAACCAATCTGGAAATTCCGCATAGTTTTCCCAATCGACAATAATTAACCCCTTAACCGTGTATTTAACAGTAACTCAATGTAAAATGGACGGATATATTCGGGATTCCCTGTAAAGGGGTTAATAATTCACAGACTCTTGAAATAAACACATTTCTTCTATATTTAGGCTCAAAGTTCTAAAATATTCCAGGAAGCAACTGTGACTCGACTAATTCCAGGGACGTATCTGGGACACCAGTATAGTTTCCGGCCTTTTTTAATGTACCCCTAAACCAGTGGTTCTTAACCGAGGGTACTCTTACCCCTTCTTACCCCTTGGGGTACTCGAAGGACGTTGTGGAGGGCAGGGGTACTGAATAATCCGGAAATAAAGTCAGTTTAAAGACTTTTGCTACAAGTTACCCTGCATGTATACTATACAAATGCTGCAGAAATGTCTGTACTAAATTATAAATTTCTAATTTAGTACACAAATGTCTGCAGCATTTGTATAGTATATACATGCAGGGTAACTTGTAGCAAAAGTCTTTAAACAGACTTTATTTCCGGATTCTTCTCTCTCTCTCTTTCTCTCTCTCTTTCTCTCTCTCTTTCTCTCTCTCTCTCTCTCTTTCTCTCTCTCTCTCTCTCTCTTTCTCTCTTTCTCTCTTTCTCTCTTTCTCTCTCTCTCTCTCTCTCTCTCTCTCTCTCTCTCTCTCTCTCTCTCTCTCTCTCTCTCTCTCTCCGCTGAGCTGAGCAAGATCACAGAGTTTTTGGCGGCCCCTTCGAGTGGCGCCCAGGACATATGCCCCCTACCCCGCCATACCTCGGGTACGCCACTGTCTAATTCCGACGTAAATTTGTTACCGGTCTGAGAGTCCATCTTGGAACCGGCACTAACAACTTGTCTACAGGCGCAGACTCTGCAGAGCTGCTGCATACTTGAGCAACTGTCGCTAGATAACAGAGTCCAACGTTGACGGGAAGGAAGTTTTGATGGATGACCCGCGCCGCTGGGAGATGGACAGGGAGGAGAGAGGGCTACTCGCCTTCTCACAAAACGCAGCTTTACGGGGGTGGGGATGGCGGAGTGGTGGTGGGTGGGTGGGAGGGCGCTGTTTTGCCGGAACTACCAGGTTTTTCTCGTGGCATGCATCGCTGTCTCGAAATGACGGATGGCACAGCGTCACAGCTCCTAATAAATGCAACTTTCTAATTAAAGCGCTCTTTCCTTCCCTCCGTCATCGCTACGCCGTTATTTCTGGAATCAGCGACTGTCGCCGATCTGATCAGATTCTCGTTTTTTTTGTCACATTCTCTCGCATTCTCTCGGGAAAACTCGATCAAGCAGCAGTGAAGTTAATTGAGTGAGAAGAAGCCTGCTAACCAGAGGCATAGCGACGAGGGAGTATATCGGTATATATTCACCCCCCCCCCCGAAAAAAATCAGTCTACCTTAAAGTTTTTATGTGATTTACATGTGGTTGTATGTAGTTTATATGGTTTATGTGGGTTATAGTTCAGATTTATACCCTACCCTCCCAAATCAAATTCCTGGCTACGCCCCTGCTGCTACCTATCCGAAGTGTATTACTTATCTCTGACGCCAAACCAGTGTTGCCGCCGAAATTTTTCTCGTGAGGGTCCTTACTTTTAAATGGTCAGACAGCAAAGACTGTGGCGATAGAGTTGAACATTTTATGATTTTAGAAATTGCATGAAAACCAAAGTAACTTGACCTTTCACTTGGCAGGCAATTGCAAATAATAAATACTTTTTTAAAATGCAGCACTAATAAAGTCGTGGAAGCGACATAATATGCCAATTAACGCAAAGATAAGCGTGTGGAAAGCACTAGTTTATCCAGTTTTACAACCTACTGTTCTGAGAGTTGGGCAATAAACAAAGAACGTAGAATAGACACGTTTGAAATGAAGGGACTTCGCCAGTGTTTATTCTAGGCCTGTTTTTTGAAGGGATCCCCCCGCCCAAAGTTTTAAAATCCTCCCCAAAAATTGTATATGTTGGCTTGGGGATGGAAATCCCCCAAAGCGTGGAGAGACAAATCTTGTCTCTCCAAACATTTCAAACTCCCCAATGTCAAGGTGGCTAGAATAAACACTGGACTTCGCCAAATCTTGAGAGTCTCATGGACAGCAAAAAGAACTAACGAATGAGTACTAGAACAGGTATAGGATGAACAAGGAGTTTGCTGAACAACATAAAGACGAGGAAAGTAAGTTACTTTGGACACATTATGAGAAAAAAGACTCATGTCTGCAAAAAGAATTAATACAATGGACACTATATAACAGGAGGAAGAGCACGCAGAAGACCGAGGACATCTTGGCTGGAAAATGTAACATCCTGGACAGAAGTGTTGGATGGCGGTTCATAGTGTGACACAACCTCGGATCGACGATGGCTGAGAACAGACCAGAACAGAACAAAATATGAAGGTATCCAGTTATCGTAAAATACGGCATAGACTAATAAATTATATTATTGTGGCCTCGTTGCGTATATAATTTTCTGATTTTTTCCCGTTTAACGAGCAATTAAATGACAGAAATAAAATACACTCATTTCAAATTCCATGCATCACGTATCTTTATTGGTCCTCCTTTTCATTTAAAACAGTAATCGCAAAAGCATGAGTTAAAATTAAAATACGTGACATTCCGCAACAGTACGCACGCTAGATCCTTAATATACGAATGTACGTTCATAACGTCAGTCAAATTTCACTGTATGGAATATAACCGGAGCTTTAATAGAAAAGAAAAAATGTGTTAAAGTCTCGAAAAACTTATGTCGAATGCATCAATCGGTCAAAGCTGTAGTGCCGTTATAGCCAAATTTTTAATTCACTGTCCTATGAAAAATGTCAATAATTAATATCAAGTAGACCTATATCAAGTAATATCAAGTGTGATGATATCAAGTTTGATAATATCAAACTCAAACAAGTCAGTAATAATGTAGTTTTGAAATGTAGCTTTGAAGAGTAGCATGTCAAATTCTGATCCAAATCGATAGCGCAGTATCATGCTTACCGCTTAGATACTATCCGGTGTCGGTCAAAGCGCTCGGAAAACAGACAGGTGATATCCTGATATACACACCGAGTTATCGTGCAGGAGCAAGGAACCACCTTTACTACAGAAGAAGCCGCTTACTGTGACGATGAGCGGTGATGCAGGCTGGAAGCAAGAGGCAAAGGCGAGTGGCGTAAATAGGGGCAGACCGACGCACGCGCCTCCACACCAACGCAAAAATCATCTATAGAGGATCCTCGAATCGTGGACGTCGTCCGTCGTACGGCGCCCGTGATGAGCGAAGGATGCCCCTCCCCTCCCCGCACCCTGTCTTTGCCGCGTGCTCGTTGTCCGTGTTTAAGAGGCCGGACACCGGTGACTCTCTTCGGCCGGTCCTTAAGGCTTTCCGTCGCCAGGCGGCAGGCGGCAGGCGGCAGGCGGCAGGCAGACACGGTCGCCGAGACTCGTTAGCGAATCGCCCATCCCGGGAGAGAAAGACAGGCAGGGAGACAGACAGACATACAGGCAGACAGAGGAGAGACATAGAGAAAGGCAGAGACAGACAGGGGAGAGATGTAGAGAAAGACAGGGAGGAGAGAAACAACGAGAATGCATAGAGAGACAGACAGTCAGGTGAGAAACATAGACAAAGGCAGAGAGACAGACAGACTGGGGAGAGACCTAGGGAAAGGCAGAGAGAGAGACAGACAGACAGAGGAGAGATATAGAGAAAGGCAGAGAGACAGACATATAAACAGACAAGGGAGAAACAAAGAAAGGCAGCGTGAGATGGAAACATAGACAGAGTCTCAGAGACAGACAGAGGCAGAGAGAAAAAGACATAGAGATAGACAACGAGAAAGACAGGGAGACAGAGACAGGAAGAACGGCACATAAAGTGAGAAAGAGAGACAGAGACTGAAAGAGACAGAGATAGGGAGACAGAGACAGAGATAAACAGTGAGGCAGAGACGGAGAGAGACTGAGACAGAGAGAGAATCATATCGTCGAGAAGAGGCAAATCGCTTTGCGAAATTCGCCACAAAACGGCGATGGCGATGAAGGAATTACAGACCTCCCTCTCTCTCTCTCCCCCTCTCTCTCTCTCTCTCCCTCTCTCTCTCTCTCTCTCCGTCTCCTCGGTTCGTAGAAACAAATTCAATTTACAGACACTGGTGGCTGTAACCGGCGTCCACCGGAGCTCGAAGATACGCGGCATTATTGGCCAATCCGCCGAACGATTTGTACGTCGGTAAATACGGTAGCCACACAAATGCAGAGAATTTGGACGGTCGGCGCCCCGTACAAGAAATCGCGAAAAAAGAGCTTTTGAAAACTTAAGCATCGAGGACAAAATCGACAATCTTTCTGCTGGTTATAGTTTTCCACACGGCAGAGATGAGTATTTTAGTCTTGCCCAGTCGTGAGCTGTATACAGGGCAGGGATATTTCTAGGATTGTGAATTTGGGGCTTTAGTTTTTGGACCTGGGAAATAATCTTTCGCTAGAATTTTTGCAATAATGCCAAGGCGGCTATTAGAAGTTAGAAGGCATTCATCTTGAACAAGATTTATGGAACTCCAGCCTGGTTTTGTCAAATATGCTCACAAATCTTTTTTTAAGGTCCGGTTTTACAGTAAATGAATTTTAAAATATATCAAAAGCCTATTTTTAGCCTAAAGTTAATCATTTGCTGTCTGCCTTGCGTGCATACATATTCAACATCCGCTCCATTCAGTGTACCGATGAATGGCTGTTTCAGGCTTTGACTATATTCATCCACCTAGCCATGGGAGTCTTCCGGAATATTTACGATCGGATCCGATTACCTCTGACCTTTCGAACTGACCTCGTTGACCCCGTCGTTAATTGATCACGTGTCGCTTTCCATAGAAATCGTCGGCGCCACATACAGGCAGCGTCATCCATTAGATAATGGCGGCTGCGTGACTCCGATGACTTCGGTTTGATGAGGCGATTGATCTAGGATTCGATTTCTTGATTTCTGTCGACACGCTTCGCTGAACACTCGTCTTCCGCGTACTGCTTAGCGGGGGAATTGATTTCGAATCCAGTTTTCCAGCGCGGCACCACAGTCCGTGGTACGGACGGGCTCTCTGGGCACGGGATGGGATGGGATGGATGGTTGTGACCGAAGACCAGTCATGCGGAAAGGAATATCAATACGCCGTTCGAATTGAAGAAAAAGAAGAAGAAGAAGAAGAAGAAGAAGAAGAGGAGGAGGAGGAGGAGGAGGAGGAGGAGGAGGAAGAAGAAGAAGAAACGGAAATCTTTGGTTTGACAGAAAGCGAGATGATTTGAAATAGTTTATGAAAACATGGCACTTAATTCTAAAATCTCAGAAATGGTTATTGAATATTTGATCTTTGAGCAATAAATACTTAACAACATGCTCGTTTCATTAATGAAATTTATGGTTTATGCAGCATTTCTTAATTACAGTATAAACAGTTTGGCTTTTTGTATGTGCGGTCCGCCTCGTGCAGGCTAGACTAGTACTAGTACTACATGCGGCCCCTTTAAAGAAAAAGTTTTCCCAAACCTGGGCTACGGTAAGGACTGTAAGGTGCGTATTCAAGGACTGACTCATTAAGTCTTAAATATTAATATTTTCGAGCGCCGGACCTGTCTAAGCAAATCGCCTGCAATTCAGGGTTTAATCTAGGCCGTTTCCGGGGGGAATTGCCTCTTTCCCCCCGGAAATTTCAAATTCTCCCCGGAAATGTTAGCATATTACATCAACTAACAGCAGCCCCTAGATGACTCCCCCGACTTTTTCAGTCCCCTCCCCCGGAGTCCATGAGTCTAGATCAGCGGTTTTCAACCTTTATAGTGCCGCGACCCTTTAAATTCAATTACCCATGATGTGGCGACCCCCAACGGTAAAATTATTTTCGTTCACAATGTAAACTGCTAAAAATAATGATGCTACGACAATCAAAATGTTCGAAATCGTTATTATTTAATTGTCTCCATGTCTATCCTCGAATGACAAGTATAGTAAAACAACTAGTACTTCGTAACTACCACTGAGGAAATTTTGTACAACAACAAAAAAGAGACAATCCCATATTTCTGATGGTCTCGGGCGACCCCTGGCAAATAGTCATTCGACCCCCATGGGGGTCGCGACCCACAGGTTGAGAACCGCTGGTCTAGATTAAACACTGCTGCAATTTCATTAGAATTGCTTACATGTAGATTGCAAATTGCATTGGACGCTATGACCATCGAGTTGACATAACAATGACTGGGAAAATTCGCCATCTAGCGAATGCTGCGGACATTTTAGAGTCGCCCGCTGGTACACTGTACAGTATGTAGTGGTGCTCTGCTTAGAAACTGTTGCGTACTGCACAAATTGTTGGTTGGTAATGTAGTGTAATGTACTGGAAAGTCTGAACGAATTTTCAGCAGAGGTGCAGATTTTCTCAAAAATCTTCTCAAGAAAAAAGTTGTGACAAGGGGGAAAATGTAAAAGATTCGCCTCTGAAAAACCCTGACGACCAAAAAAGATCGTCACTAACTTTACTTTACCCTCCAAAAGCCTTGACAAGCAAAAAACAGGTCGTCAAAAAATTAAAAACAACAACAAATTTTAAAAAACAAAAAAATTAGAAAATAGTCTTATCTTCCAGGGGGTGCGCTACACCCACTAATATTTTTCAGAGGGTGCAGCTGCACCCCTGCACTCCCACTTTCTACGTGCCTGGTAATTTATTGTAGCAATGTAATGTATTGTATACAGTCATGTTTTGTAATGCATTGTATTGCAGTGGTAACTAGAATCCGGCATGGAACACTGGATATTGTACAATGTACATTCTGCATTTATCTAGTATGCCTGAACCAAAGGGCAAGCAAGACGATAAGATTAGACGATAAAGCAAAGATCAAAATGGCAGAGTGGGTTACGTGCTGGAGCGTCAGGCTGACGGAGCGGGTTCAAGCCCCGTTAGTGCCCCTAGTGGCTTTCACACAGGCAGTAATGCCTCCTAAGCCACTTTAAATCATGCTAAGTTCAAAGAAAGTCAGTGAGAGAAAAAAGTCTGACAATTGATCGTTTTCTCGCCAGAAATTAAACTCTGAGAACGACAATGATGTCGATGTCTTTGACTGTCTCTTGGCTGTCTTTAACGGAACAGCGTTCATTCGCCAGATGGTGAATGTGATTAAAATCAAGCGTAGTAGCGCTACACAACACTCGTCTATTGAACGAATCAGAGACGGCAATTGGGTCACTAAAAATAACCCCTATTTGACCCATTTACCCTTGACCCATGGGCCATTGGTAATCAAATATGATGCCTATTACATCTTCTCAGAGCCGTTAAGCCAGTTAAAAACTAATGTTGAGAATCGGTTGGCTTGCCATATTTGCTTCAGGCCAAAAGGGAACATTTTGGTGGAGGTGGGCAGTGTTTATACTAGGCCTGTTTTGGGAGGGAATGTCCTCCCAAGTTTTAAAATTCCCCCCCCCCCCCAAAAAAAAAAATTGTATATGTTGGCTTGGAGGATGGAAATCCCCCTCAAGCGTGGAGAGACAAATTTTGTCCCCCCCCAAACATTTAAAACTCCCCCCAATGTCAAGGTGGCTAGAATAAACACTGGGAGGTGGGCAAGACAAGGGTGCCAAAGACAGTTCCTCTTCAGGCTCTTCAACATTTTTATAAGGGTATAAAACCGTAATTATTTATTTATTTATTTATTTATTTATTTAATTCTTTGCAATTCTTTAGTTTAGAGTTTAGACGACTTATCAAATTATATAATTATCTGAAATCATCTAATTATCTCATTATCTTAAATCATATAATTATCTCATTATGCTATCTAATGTATCTTCCTCCAATTAAACGCCAAGAAAACCGCAGATAACTTAGGGTAATGGGCTTTTGGCTAAAGATCCATTGACCAATGATGTAACCCATTGATGGCCCGGTTAACCCATTGACCTATTGCCATCTCTGACACACGAATGCGTGCTTTTCATTATTAGCGGAGAATCTTCGGACAGTTTCAACGTATAAAGCGCTTCTGCGCTGCGGTGACTTACTTACAAGCCGTCAACTATAGAAGAATTCGAATCAGGATTTGCACGCCACCTGCTAATCCCTTTCCCCTCGAAGTTAATCTGCAAAGGACAAGACGATGAGATTGGACGACAGAAAAAAAAGATCAAAAGAAACGCAGTGACAGCGCACAGAGCTTGACAGAGATGCGTCTCACGTGATATGGTGATTTTTTCGTGGCACGATTAATGACTTTTCCAAAACGTCGAATACATATAATCGTTATAAACACTTTCGAAGTTGGTCATTTACTAGTCTAACATTATCACGGCTTGGGGAGACCATCTTAGAAATCTTTGTTGCGGAAAACACATGTCGATAAAATAATTTTTATCTTATTTTTCAAACGCTAATGCGTTTCCCAGTGATTACGTCATTGCCTATTTGGCGAACTAGAGGAAATTAATTTTAGCATTTGAAATTATGTGCTTCAGGGTCGCGGCGGAGTGGTGGCTGAATTTTTGTCACGCAAACGGAGGGTCGCGGGTTCGAATCCGACCCTAATCACTGCGTAGCGACCCCGGGCCAAGTTGTTTATCCCTTTTTGATTGTTCCACACTACGATTCTTCTCTTCGAGAGTGACTTAACTCGCGTCAACTGCCATATAATATATCAATATATGTTAAATACGAAAAAACAGCGGGCAGAGATTAAATAAGCATGTAATTCAATTATTATTTAATCGAAAAGTAACATTGATGCTTACTTACTTACTGACTTACTTATTTACGTACTTACTTGCTTACTTACTTACTTACATGTGCCTTTAACATAGCAAGTAACTCCATTTGAAATGATGTATTGCGATCCGTAATAATTTTAAAAATAGCCGTTCAATTTCTCTGTTGTTAGACTTTGCTGAGCTATGTATAAAAGCAGTCGCGTCATTTGTGTTTTGCTATCGTTGCGCTATATAAATTACCCGGCAGGAAAAAGCACGACACGACCTCTGTCGCCTGCTTTGAAGGTCCTTCCGTGGGAGGGTGGGGATTCACCCAACAGGGATTCGTTAGGCAGATGTCTGCCTGTCTGTGCGTCTGCATGGGCGTAGGCGTTGCATTTTCAAGCGTGTGTGTGTGTGTGTGTGTTTTGTACCAATTCTAATGCAGGAAGGTCTAACATTCACGCAGGGGCGGTTCCTGGATTTGGTAAGTGAGTGGGAGGCGTTATGGGGGGACTTCTAAGCATGGGCAGGCCCATCCAGAGGGGGGCCAGGAGGGCCATTTGGCCCAGGCCTCCATCTGAGAGGGGTCTCAAAATTTGATGATGACCTTTTTTTGCTTGTCGACTCGCAATCTGACAACTTTTACTAGTAGGAGGGGCCTCAAAGATTGGTGAGGACCTTTTTTTGCTTGTCGCCGGTATAGTGAATTAAAAGAAATCCCCTTAAAGATGAATCCCCGAAGTCATTTTTATACGTGTAATAAAGACTTCCCATCTCTTTATTAAATGTAGAATATTAACTTCCTCTGAATTTTTATAGCTCCCCTATATTGATACAAAGTATAATTCATAAAATGATTTAATGAGATGTTAAATTTTGCAAAAGTACAAAAGATGAAGCTTCGTAAGTAAAATATAGTAATTAAATATACAATAAGAGTAGCGTTTATGTAAGTGCAGAAAAAGTATAAATCAAAAACATATAATATAAGAAAATGGAAACGTATAAGTTTCGTATACAAATGTGCTGTTTTTAATAATTATTGTTGGGAGTAGAAATTCTATACAGGGATTCTTTATTATAATGTGTAATAATGAGGTGGGATTCATTTTTTCAAGGGATTCATTTTTATTCACTACTCCGGCTAATGAATATTTTCTAATGAATATTTTCTAACGAATATTTGAAATGAATATATTCAGAGTAACGAATATTCATTTCTAACGATATTCGCCATCTCTAGTTGTTAATAAGTTTGCAGGGTCGCACCGTTCCAACAAGATTTGGAAACACTGGCCAATGGCCATGTATAGATAATATAATTAATCTTATTTTGGCATTATCACAATGAAAGCGTCTTCCAATCATTTTGCTCCTAGATTCCACTAACCAGAGGAGAACACAAGAAAGCCATGATTAAGCGATTTTGCCGTACTCATAGGATATTTAAGACGCGTAACAAAGGTATGTTCCTGGAAAACTTAAAAAAATATATTTTCAAGAAAATTCAATAATTATTTGTCTCATGTTGTCTTATTTTTTGGCAAAAATATAAATAATTATGCGTAATACATTTGCCATATTGTCATTCGATTTGAATCAAAGCTTTTGCTTTGCCTTTTTATTCTAAACTCAGAAGATCCTCTTTCAACTAACGTTCGCCAGATGGCCCAATGCATTTTTTGATATTACGTGCTATGAATGGGGTCGCTGCATTAGGCCGCGGTTCCAAAATGTCTGTCCTAAATTCCTACAACATGGCTTTTCAACAACTACTCCAAGTAAGTAAAATCTCGTGAATTTCTATAGCGCTTTCGTTAGTGCCACCGTTGTGGTTGCTCATTCTTATTAGCTTGTGTCTCACAGTGTCTGCGTGTGCGAAGCGGGGGAGGGGGGCTTCGTTAATTTCGAAATATCAACAAGGTCGCTACTTATAGGATAGAAAAGTCTTGGCGTTGGTCGTACAGACGTACTTTTCTCGTCTGGTATTTTAATGACGCCCGGATGGGGGGATGGAAGGGGGTGCAGAGACATTAGCCAGGGAATTTGCAGGCGCTACACCTTCCCAACGATGATTAAAGATGCCGTCGGCCGCGCAGACGGAAGATGGGTCTCGTCTGCTCCCGCCCTTGCCCCCCCCCTCCTCGCCTCCGCCCGCCTCCCCCCCCCGCCCCCTACCCCCACCGGCGAGAGTCTGAAAAGGGTAGTTAAAATCGTACGAAGGGTTTTATTGCCTGCGTCGATCCTACTGCGAGGAGTTCATTGAAACTCAGGATTGAAAGGGGAGACGTGAATCATCCACAAACACGAATACTACCATCAAAGAAGGGCAGAGAGAGAGAGAGAGAGAGAGAGAGAGAGAGAGAGAGAGAGAGAGAGAGAGAGAGAGAGAGAGGAGAGAGAGAAAGAGAGAGAGAGAGAGAGAGAGAGAGAGAGAGAGAGAGAGAGAGAGAGAGAGAGAGAGAGAGAGAGAGAGAGAGAGAGAGAGAGAGAGAGAGAGAGAGAGAGAGAGAGAGAGGAGAGAGAGAGAGAGAGAGAGAGAGAGAGAGAGAGAGAGAGAGAGAGAGAGAGAGAGAGAGAGAGAGAGAGAGAGAGAGAGAGAGAGAGAGAGAGAGAGAGAGAGAGAGAGAGAGAGAGAGAGAGAGAGAGAGAGAGAGAGAGAGAGAGAGAGAGAGAGAGAGAGAGAGAGAGAGAGAGAGAGAGAGAGAGAGAGAGAGAGAGAGAGAGAGAGAGAGAGACAGAGAGAGAGAGAGAGAGAGAGAGAGAGAGAGAGAGAGAGAGAGAGAGAGAGAGAGAGAGAGAGAGAGAGAGAGAGAGAGAGAGAAAGAGAGAGAGAGAGAGAGACAGAGAGACAGAGAGAGAGAGAGAGAGAGGCTTGGTAGTCCATTGAATTCGAAGCTTGTAGATAACTCGGCCTTTCTTCGTCTTAGTAACTGCCTTTCGATACTAATCTTAACACAATATTGTGATTTAAAGTGGCTTAGGAGGCTTAGTAAGCCTTTGTGGAAACCACTGTAATAATAATAATAATAATAATAATAATAATAAGAATAATAATAAGAATGATGATGATGATGATGATGACGATGATTATGATGATGATGACGACGACGACGACGACGATGATAATAATAATAATGCTTTGTTGCTATTTTCGCGAGATAGGGTTGAGAGGCCGCTCTCTTAAAATAATATATATATAACATATTTTATAATAATAAACCACTGTAATGAGCGTATCCAGTGTTTACCAACAAGGTCCGGTTGCTCCGCCCACTGGTGGGCAGAACGTTTCCAGAAACCATAGAAACCATTGTTGTCTATTAATAGACGCCAATGGCAGAAGCAGATTTCTTGCCCACCAGCATAGATACTAGCTATGTTGGTGGGCATAGAGAGTGTTCTGGATACTCTCATAATAATAATAATAATAATAAGAATAATAATAAGAATGATGATGATGATGATGATGATGACGATGATTATGATGATGACGACGACGACGACGATGATAATAATAATAATGCTTTGTTGCTATTTTCGCGAGATAGGGTTGAGAGGCCGCTCTCTTAAAATAATATATATATAACATATTTTATAATAATAATGCTATAACCATCGTTACTATTTTACATATAAAATAACATTATTATTATATATAATATATTACAGCATGTATAACGTTAGTAATAATAGTATTATTACTATTATTGTTAACATCATCGTCGTCATCATTATTATTATTTTAAATCCGCGTTCCACTTCACCTTCTCCTCCCCCTCCGTTGTGTCCACGGGTCACGACCTCTTGCGCCCGACGACCTTCAACGTACGACGTTTAGCGTTCGAGCCTCGTTTTGATTTCTGGGTCGATTCATTCGCCGGGGACAGCACGCATGCGCACCCGCACTAATCCGGCCGCAGTGAGCGGACAGGCGCACACCACCGGGTAGATAGACTGCGCACGGCCCCTCGAAGCCGAATGCGGAACGACGAGGCAGTGCGACAGCGTCGTGAAAGAGAGAAAGAAAGAAAGAAAGAGGGAGCAAGAGAAGAGAGAGAGAGACAGATAGTCTGGTTTAGGCGCCTCTTGAGGCGGTGTACGACGAGAGGCGGTGAGACAGTCGTCTGCTCGACTTGTCAAATAAGGTGTTTGCCGAAGAGCGTTCGAATGACGGCGCAGACGACCGAAGACGATTGATTCGGGAGCCTCCAGGACATCTAGTAACACTATAGGTGCCAATCATCTTTCGTAGGTGTGTGTGCGTGTGCGTGCGTGAGTGTGTTTTTGCGCGTACAAGCGGACAGACAGCAGTCTTGCTACCAATAATATAATCGAATGCGTTAATATACATATAAACGAAGAGATATAAGCGTGGATGATCATCATCATCATCATCAGCAGCAGCAGCAGCAGCATTGCCGCCGGAGTGATCAACGAGGTAGGAATTCATCTTAAAGACTGTTCTCATCATGTTTTTCGACTAAGTAGGTCAGTTGCTGAGTCTTCGGGTCCTGTCCTGTTGAGTGCCGTTCGAACGAGTGCGAGCGGGTCAACCCGGTCGTCATGGCAACCGAGAGAAATCCTTTCGGCGCTTTCGTCGTCCGTCTGTTGCCACGGCGACGCCGCCCGCCTCTGACGGCGAAGGGGAATACTAATGACTTACCTGACAAGGCCAGCTGTTAATTAAGACCCCGGGGGTTAGGTCGCGATTTGCCGGCAGGGTTCGAGGGTTCGACCATCTCGGGTCGAGAGCGATCTAGTGTCAGCGTGGTGTTGCTAATGGCAGTGTGATCGGAAACTATATATGTCAGCTGCTGTCAGAAAAAAACCTTGACTTAATAAGACTTGGATCACGTGACTGTACGATTTTGTCGCCTTCCTTGTTAGCGTCACGCGAGTAACTGAAATACTGACGTCATCTGTTTTGTGGAATCTACAAACATGTTTATGCTCTGTTCGTTTATTTCATTCTGTGAAAATATCAGAGAATAAGATGAAGACGACGACGACGATGATGATGATGATGACGACGATCATCATTTTAATATTTACGCAGATAATGATTAAGGTAGTCGTCGACAACGGCGATTGATGAATGATATGAATGATATACAGAAATGAGTATGGAGAAGGAGGGAGAGAAAGAGGAAGAGCATGACGATGATTACGATGATGATGATGATAATAATAATAATAATAATAATAATAATAATAATAATGCTGCTGATGATGATGATGATGATGATGATGATGATGATGATGATGATGATGATGATGATGATGATGATGATGATGATGATGATGATGATGATGATGATGATGATGGTGGTGGAGGTGGT
This sequence comes from Metaphire vulgaris, assembly GCA_018105865.1. Lineage (NCBI taxonomy): Eukaryota > Metazoa > Annelida > Clitellata > Crassiclitellata > Megascolecidae > Metaphire > Metaphire vulgaris. The sequence goes on along the minus strand of CM030860.1, from coordinate 9,129,080 downwards.
GGTGGTGGTTGTGGTGGTGATGGTGATGATGATCTATTTGAGGTTTATATTCTCGGAATTAAATTCAATGAAAAACGAACGACAATACAATTGGACTTTGGTCCAACGACTGAGCGATTCGAGGTTTATTCAATTAGTTACTGTAATTCTTAGAAATTGACGCATTCAACCTACACGACCATCTCCATGCATGCTTCATCTTCGAAATGCCCATCGGACAAGTAGAAGGCTTGTTCGTTAAACTTTTTTAGACCTCGAGACATTTAGCACCGCCTCCATGCACTTTTCGTGGGCCCAGGCTGGGGAAGGGGGAGATATAGAGGTGTTGACCCATCGCCTATAGGCACGAAGATAAACCGACACAATTATTATATTATATAGCGCCAGATTTTATACTATGGATATTGTATTATAATATTATATAGCGCCAGATCTTATTTTGTCGTCTGATTCTCTTGACCCTGAATGGAGCGTGGTAAAGACCAGTAAAAAGTCTCGACATGCTCGGTTTCGGTGTCTAGCAAGCAGCGACGCAGGTGGCTTAAGCTATTAATCTGGAATAGTTTTCCATTGCTTTCTCGAGACCAGCGTTTTACCTTCGCAGCCCAAGCTACTGTACTACTCATTTACCGCCGGCCTCTAGCGAATGAAGGATGAGTCGACCTTAGGGGTTTCTGCGGGAGTTGAACCCGTTCCTTCAGGGTACCGCTCTAGCGTGTTACCAGTTTGCCAGCTTCCCACCCAAAGGCCAGCAGACGAGGAAAAGACGAAGGGAACAGACCAGTAGACACTGGTGTAAACTTGGATGAAAAAGTGGGGCCCTACCAATATACCTTTCCCCTTCCCTATAATAGCCTCTCAGAAAATGAGGGAGGCTCGAGTCTGTAGGTCTAATAGAAGTTAACCCCTTAACCGTGTATTTAACTGTAACTCAATGTAAAATGGACCGATATATCCAGGATCCCCAGTTAAGGGGTTAACGCCTATGTCAGTAGATGAGGTAGGGACGAACTGAATTCAGCGTTCACAAATGGTTCTGGCTTTTCCGCTTGATGAGAAAACGAGGTGTCCGTGCCAGCCGAAGTGCTTTGGGAACCTCACCCGACCCACCCGGCTTCGTATAGGCCTACTGTGGTAGTACCGTAGGTCCCGTGATTATCATAATCAGCCGGTGAAATTAATGAACGTCCGAAAGCGGCTGTGCGCACTGTTTTACACAGGTCCCGAGTCTCGGCGCGTTGGTTTCAGAGGCGGACAGAGAACCAGACGGAGTGGGACGGAGACGAGTACGCCGAAGAGGGTAGGCGCACCGAGTGCGGCCGTGTACCCAGTGAATAACATTCAATTAATGATCGTGTACTTCGTGAACCCCTTAGGACAACATTTATTCGAACCGGGTCGACCGGTGGGGTTGGAAGGGCGTGGGGGTGTGGCAGGGGAGGGGAGTGGTTCGGGTTGGGTGGGGTGGGGTGGGGTGGAGTGGGTGGAAATAAAGCACAAGAAGCGGGATAATGAACGCCCGTCCCAAACTGGCAAAGTCTCGAGTCTCGTTACGGCGGAGATGTGCGGAGATTAGGGGAGACGGACAGGGAAAACTGGGAATTTAAAGGTACTTGATAAATATAGAAGGAACGAAGAGAAGGACGGAGCAAACGTAAGAATAACAGACAGACAGACAGGCAGACAGACAGACAGACACGAAAAGATAAAGTGAGTCAAAGAGAAAGTTGTAGGAAATAAAGAAGACATCTTGGAAGGAAGCTCTAAAGAAAACACAATTTAGCACCAGTCAATAAGTTATGAAATGAAGTAGATAACTGATTGATTAATATTTTGATTGATTGATTGATTGATTGATTGTCGATTGCTACATTCATTCATTCACTCACTCATTCATGTGAAAGAAATACAGTATTACAAAATCGAATCAATCAATTATTGATAAGTAATCTTAGGTAGTAGGGAAGTGATAGATTAATTTGATTGATTCATTGTAAGATTGAAGGAATTAACGAATAATAAATTAATAAAAATTAATCGAGTTAATTTTCGCTGCTAATGGCTGGAAATACGCTTATATTGATTTATCGCGTTATTTAATTATATCTATCTTGTTGATTTTTAGCGCACTATCTGATTTCGATATAGCATTTTGAATATTACATTACGTATGTGTTTACATTTTTCTCCGGTTGAAGGTACTCTCCGTAAGGAAATTCACGGAGTGGGGTAGAGCGGGCAACAATGGCCCGCAGCCGGATGATCATTTTGGCAGAGGGCGTCGAGTACCTCCTAATAGACAGAGTGAGAAAACAAACTCACTTAACTCCGGTAGCCATTTTGGCGCGTTAGAAATGCAGATAACGGTCTGAATATGCGAATTTTATCGCGATTTCGAACGAAGTAGCATCATCGGTGTTTCGTGCTTGACCCCGCGTTGTAGAGGTCGTTTCAAATACCAAAGGATTAGCTGCAGCTAGTGATAGCAGTCGGCTTTGCAATATATCTGCATTAGATATCATGAATTCAGATATGGAAAGCGCAGAACGTTGCATGACTATCTAACCTTTATTACCTACTAATGCGAATAAATAGCTTATTATCTGTCCCAGGACAGAGAACATGATGATGATCATAGGCATAGACTTTTATTAGGCTTCCTGGCTCGAATCACCCTTCCACATCTTGAGAGACTGCCATAGGGAACGAAGGGGAATATACAGGGGTTGAGACCCCCCCCCCCCACTTTTTCATCTAAGTTTACCCAAATACCAGATAATAAGTTTCGTTTCACTACACGGGTTGGAAAAGCTCGATAAATTATTTTACTATGATAGGAATAATAGTATGGACGAGTCTTGAATCTGGAAAATTCAAATCTAGGACCCTTCTAAATGAATCGGTCGATAAATGACGAAATCTACAATTCTACGCGGCTGTAGAGGCCTTGGATATAGACAATGAATGCTGAATGAATGCAGAATGAATGCTGAATGAATGCAGAATGAATGCTGTCATTTTTCTGCTGAATTCTATTATCTATCATGGCGGCATAATATGCATGGTGTATGCTAGCAAGATTAGCTGCTACGTTAAGCAGCAATGTTATACTACCTAACGGAGTATTGGATCAGAGATGTCCATGAGTTCATTTTTAGAACCCAATCCAACCCAACCCATCAAATCTCCAACCCAACCCATGTCGATAATAGGTTTAATTGACCCAACCCAACCCACTGTAATACATTACAGTTTCTTAAACCATGCCTTATTTTCTGACCCAACCCACCATTAATATGGAAAAGTCTGACCCAACCCAACCCAACCCATGGATTAACCCAACCCATGGACATCTCTGCTTGGAATCAATGCACGATTTGGGGGGTTTGGGGGGGGGGGTTGCCCTTGCACCGATTGGAGAACGAACCCCAATTATTGGGTTCAAACTCTGTGGACGGTTTAGCCTGGTCAAAAAAAAATCGAGCATTGCGGATACAAATTCAGAAGATTCACGATTCAATGGAATAACGTAACAATTCTCGACTGTAGAAAATGCTACTGTTGCACGATTGAGTGGTAAACGTTTTTATTTATTTTGTGATTTTCGACTGATTGATAATGGATTGATCGATTGATTGATTGATTGGCATATTGATTGATCGATCGATTGATATTGGCTATTATGGTCGAAAAAAGTGTCGTCCAACTTATATACATATATATATATAATATATTTATATACTGTATATATACATGTGTATACACATATAAATCTTTATTCGCAAACGCAGATCATATATACAAGGGCGTACAACACGGGGGCACGGCGGGAGACGCCCCCAATAATTGGTAAGAGGGGGATAGAGTATCAATTATTCCCCCAATGTTTTGTGCCTTATGGTAAAATCACTCATTACGGATGACCTTTTTGCTCATCAGGGTATTTGGCCAGGGAAAAATATAAGAATATAAGGATGACGTTTTTTTGCTCGTCAGGACTTTTGGGGAGTCGAAAGGGGATCTGACCTGCCTTTATCGACGATTCTATCCCCCCCAATGTTGACGCCTGGTTTATATATATATATATATATATATATATATATATATATATATATATATTTGTATGTGTGTCTAACTTTGCGCCAGACCCTCCCAATAACATTGGTTTAAATACAATCATGTCAACAGTTCCGTAAGCGCCGACAAAATACCTGTTTTACGACAACCTGTTATATCTGTCAAAATACCGTTTCGACGATAGATATGCAGGTGTCTAACCTGTTTTCGTTGTCGCTGCAATTTTTGAAGCAGTTTTCTTAAAATCGCGCTTGTATTTCATTGGAGTCTAGATTTCCATTCGACGTTTTCACATCATGGCGTTGAAGCAGCGCAGCTGATAAAACATTGATCTTCGTCTGTCTGTGTGTCTGTGTGTTTCTCCCTGTCTGCCTGTTTCTCCCTGTCTGTTTTCCCGTCTGCCTGTCTCCGTTTGTCAAAGGCTTTCTCGATGCATGGTAATGCTTCTATTGTGGAGTCGGTTTTCATCGAATGTTGCCAAGCCAGCCGCCATCGAGGTCTACTTTTTCTTCTCCTCCTCCTCTTCCTTCTGCTTCTCCTCCTCCTCCTCCTCCTTCTTCTCCTCTGCCTTCTTCTTCTCCTCTGCCTTCTTCTTCTTCTTCTCCGCCTTCTTCTTCTCCGCCTTCTTCTTCTTCTTCTCCGCCTTCTTCTTCTCATTTTCTCCGCCTTCTTCCTCTCCCTCTTTTCATTCTTCTCCTTCTTCTTCTACTTCTTCTTTTTCTTGTCTTTGTCTTTTGAAGGCGAATGTTCATCGGTCGAAGTGATTAGGTCGTCCGTTCGTGTTCGATGCGAGCGAATCTCCGATGTCAACAGTGGTCGTCGTCTGCATTTCCTTCTAAAGGCGCGCTCTTTTCTCTGACTGACTCGCGTAGATACGGACGCTTTGCCTTCGGTTAACTGGTTCCTTTCAACGAAATTTTACCATCGATGTCAACCTTCTCTCCACGTTAACACGTACCCTGTCCTGATTTTTGTACGTACATATATGCGTGTATATATATATATATATATATATATATATATATATATATATATATATATATATATATATGCAATGCTCAATTGTGAGAAAATGAAAGGGGGGGGTCATGGCGAGCGTGGTGTTTTAAGAATTTACACTTCTGTCATTTTTGCATTTCTCTAGGGAGGGTCTGCCATTTTTAAGGGGGGGGGGCTGAACCCTCCAACCCCCCAGCAATTCGAGCTCTGTATACATGTACAGGGTGGGATTTGTAGGGGGGATGCCAGGGATTATCCCCGTCACTGGTTTGTGACATCCCAGGCACTGGTTCACAGTTTGTCATCCAAGGGTGGGATGTCTTTATCCCCGTTACTAGTCCAGTAGTTGTTCAGAGCAGTCAGAGTGAGACTGCTACGGCCAAGATCGACAGAGCTCTGAACGCTTTATAATTGGCGCGGCATGGTGCCTGCCAGCGTCGTCATTAACAGAAAGACTTCGCGTGCAAGCGAAGGTGTCGAGAGTATTTTTTCAAATTTCAAATCTTCACTATTTTGCTAAGCTTATTTATGCACCTACAATGTGTGTGATTGCGAAAAGTAAGTATGATGCTTATCGTAATTATGTTATGTGTGTATGAGTGCGGTAGGGCCTAAGTAAGTAAAATTTCGTGGATTTGCATACGACTTTCTAAAGGAGTACCGTGGTTGACTGGTATATATATATATATATATATATATATGTGTGTGTGTGTGTGTGTGTGTGTGTGTGTGCGTCCGTTAAGGAAGTAAACTTTGTGAATTTATATAGCGCTTTTGGAGTAAGACCGTGGCTGCTGCTTATTCTTGGGCGCTTAGTCCGTCTAGAAAATTTAATAGCTGTATATAAGCAAGGTGCAACAAGGTGTCGTGCCTATGAATGTTGTGTAACGGTTGCCCATTCACGTAGCGCCTTTTCCTATGGCAGCTCACAAACGCTGCGAAACTTTTCGTGTCTCTGTTTGAAAATATATTGGTTTTAATTAGGCAGCGGATGTCAAAAGCGTTTTACAAGACGGGCCAAAGATGTCGCTAATTTATTCCAGAGGAAAGCATTAGCTGCGGCGGTATAGCGAGAAAGAGACGAGGAGAGGGGGAGGGGAAGGGAGAGGATGGAACTCGGAGGTCGATTGGAACGTCTCCACGGTACTCAGGTGGTCCTGGATCGATGCGGTAGACTCTTTCCGAGAGGTGGAAGAGATGGAGGGACGGAGAAGATCAGAGAAGAAAACTCGAGAAAGTCGAAACCATATTTTAGACAAAAAATATTTTTGCAATTTTTTTAGATTTAGTTCTCTGATTTTGGAGAAAGAGAAGAAACAGAATAGGATTAAAGAAATTGGAATGGAATAGAAGGAAAAAAATTGAAAAAGAAACTGACTTCAGACTTTTACACACTATACTGTACTTGTCCAGAAAGTGCAAAATTTCTCAAAGAGATTTTAACGTGCAAACGAGGTAATATTTTTTGTTGCTTTTCTTCGATTCTCACCTGCTGTAAATCGGGAAAAATTCTGTAACCTAACACCTGTTTGCATCCCTTTCTGAAGAATTTGACACCCACACTTTGATTTCCTACTCTCAGCAGTTAAAACCATGTCATAAAGCGTGCACAGTGGACTGTGGCGGGCTCGGAGACTTTAATAAAATCTCACAATCATATCTATTATAATATCATATCTATTATAGTATCATATCTATTATAATATCATATCCATTATAATATCATATCTATTATAATATCATATCCATTATAATATCATATCTATTATAATATCATATCCATTATAATATCATATCTATTATAATATCATATCCATTATGATATCATATCTATTATAATATCATATCCATTATAAATGATCTTCGGTTTACGATCTAGGCGTTGGGGGGGGGGTGACACTTCTATTTCTAAAGCCAAGATGTATAGTCCCATTGATTTGTTGCAGCAAGACACTGCCTTAATTGATACTTTGCAATAAAAAACATTACTAGGAAACCGAGCGGCAATAATAATAATAATAATAATAATAATAATAATAATAATAATAATAATTATAATAGACCAAAATTCACCCTGTCGAAGGCTTTCCTAAAATCGACCAAACACGGATGAACTCCCGGTCCGAGACGGAATGCAATACAATACATCACTCCCCCCCCGGGGGTCATGTGACCGAAGTTAACGTCTAAGCCGAATTTTAAAACACGCAACGCATTGAACCAAATGCACTCTTTGGCAGCGCAGTGCTGGCCCTTGTTCGTTTTATCACAATTTAATTGCAACGCTAAAACTCCAGACAGAATCTGCACTCGACGGACACTCGTTTTAAATTATGCGTATTGCTATTGCATAATAAAGCTGAATAATTTCTGCTGCGTCGATGCATGCATGCATTGACGGCGCGATCTGTGTGTAGGCCTATGTATTGGTGTTTGTGTGTGTGCGTGATAGGTTTGCATTTATAGGTGATTATTATTATTATTATTATTATTATTATTATTATTATTATTATTATTATTATTATTATTATTCCAGGACAATTTATATAGCGCCGTACGCCTGGTTTAAAATCCAAAATCAAAAGCGCTTTGACAACGCTGACATGTCACTGGTGATGCCCTGTGCATTACGATATCACTCGCACTGATTAATTATTACTGGTATTGAGTGCTGGCTTGCGGTTGAGCAGCAGTTTCCAGGTCGATAGAATAGACGCTTCCAGTTTCCACCCATGAATGGTTTGCGGAGATTATTTAATCATCATCATCATCATCATCATCATCATCATCATCACCACTCTCCTTTTACAGCATGCACTTTTATATACATGTATATATAAAATCTCTATACCTACAATCACTAACTCTTTATATATATATATATATATATATATATATATATATATATATATAGGGCCTACATGTGCATGTGCTTGTATATACTCGGAAGCTAAGCACTGAAATATTGAAATAGGAGGACTTTAGGGGCATATATATATTTACGTTTATGTGCTTATATATATATATATATATCTTAGGTCCCTCGGATACTAAGCACCGAGGGTATTTGTATAATATATTAATATATATATATATATGTGTATATATATGTTGAAATAGGAGGACTTTAGGCATATATATATATATATATATATATATATATATATATATACAAGGGTATGTGCTTGTAGTATTGGACGGAGTGATATCAGCCGAATTGACTATCTATTGACATATCGACAGTGCATAACCCCACATAATGTCCGCCATTGTGTGTCCTGCGTTTTTCTCCATCTCGCCGTCTTTCATGTGCAGCTGGATAGGCGAAAGACACTTCCCCACGTCTTCTCCCCATCCCCTACCCCCATCCCCGCTCCAATCCTCCCCCCTCTCTCTCTGTCGTTGTGTGGCGCCTAGTCTTTCATGAGCCCGGACCGCCATTTCCGTTTTCGTGTCCACCTCCTTCCCTCCGGCCCTCCAGCTTGTCTCGCGGATAAAAGACCTCCTTCGTGACCCCCCCCCCCAGTTCTCGCGGAGACCTATTTACGTTGGGGCCGTGGACCCAGGGGCCCCGGGGGCCCGCGGCCGTTTGCCCTAATCCGTTGGTCTCACCGACTAAACGTCGGCTTTCAATTACGAATACTTTAACAGCCGTTGGCCGTTGCCTATATATAGTGCTTCTTGTTACCGCCGTAAAGCAAGCGTTTTCAGTGCTAGAGTTTTTATCTATTTTTCGTCTCTTGTCGAAGAAAGCTTAGACCGGAAGTCGATATGGCAACGAAGCGCCATCTATCGATCGATCTTTGTTTCGGAAAATCGACGTCTTCTTCGTCTCTCGTCGCCGCTTGTAATCGTCATTACACTCGGTTTGTCGATACGCGATGCCTGCCTGATGGGCAGATGGGCCTATGCGCCACACGCCCGTCTGTAGGGCCTAACCAGTAGGCCTACGCCTCGTTAGTTTCTAGGCCTAGAAGAAACCGTTTAAGAGAAAAATTATTCTCCTCGAAGAATGCAGCTCTTTGAACATTATATTTCTGGTTTATCATGATATGCAAGACGTTGAAATATTACTATTATTACACAGTGCAGTCGAGAGGGGATTTGGGGGCAAATGCACAGGGGCCCGGCGGTCTGGACTCTGGAGGGGCCAGGGCCGATGATGAAGATGTATTCTTAATGACGATGATGATGATGATGATGATGATGATAATAATAATAATAATGATAATAATAATAATAATAATAATAATAATAATAATAATAATAATAATAATAATAATAATAAAGGCGCACAAAAAGGTTAGCACGTTATGTACACAGGACACAGGAATCCAGACTCCGTCGAGTATAAAGGGGTTGGGGCGCAGAGGCCATCATAAATATCGTGAAAAACAGCGACAAGCAAGAAAGAGGTCATCACCTGTGTTTTTAGGCGATGACAGGCAAAAAATGGTAGTCATCAATTTTTCTGACTTGTCAGAGGACCGTCGGCCCTTCTGCACAGCGGCCCGAAATTTCTCTCGACGACCCTGTTATCACATAAAAGCATTTAAATGATTTTCCATATCATTATACAGTACAAACGTTGCTGAGACTACCGGTAATATATTCTGCAGACGAATTTGCTAATAACAGTAACTGTTATGTTTGTATTTTGACACCTAGAGCATGGACTACTAAATTAATGCATATTTGAACATGACAGTTTTGCTGTCTTGCGGAAACACTTAAACTACCGTAAATCATACATGTACTCTCTATTACTATAATTCCATCTCACTATTTGCTTTTTCGCGCACTTTCATCCATTTTATTAACTAGCATGACTCTTATAAGAAGCATTATATATATATATATATATATATATATATATATATATATATATATATATATATATTACACAAGAATACCCTAAATTATTTTAAACTTGGGATAAAAACTTCTTGCTTTTTATGTTCTTATTTATTTGCATGCTCTTCTTTTTCTGGTCATGCTTTATTTTTATCTGTTTCATTGTTGTATCTTTATGTTAAATATATTAAAAATACGTGACTGTACAGTAAGAATTTTGGCCATTACCATGCCCTTCCTCTCTCTCTCTCTCTCTCTCCCTTCTCTCTCTCTCCCTCTCTCTTTCCTTCTCTTCCTCTCAATCTCCCTCCATCGCGATTTCTTTCACTTTTTCTCACGCAAAATACTCGTCGTTTGGAGATTTCTCGCACCGAATTCTACCGAAGTAGTTACGAGACGCTTATTTGAAGGGGTGGGGAGCAGTGGCCGTTGACGAGGGAATCTGCGGGTCTTCTTCCATTCCCACTCCCCACTCCCGGTGGAGCCGAGGTCCGGGGGGTGGATGGGTGGAGGGGGGAGGGCTCGCCTGCCAGCGTTCCCTTCGTAAGACGATCGATGAAGCTAATGGAGAGAGAGAGAGAGAGAGAGAGAGAGAGAGAGAGAGAGAGAGGAGGGGGAGAGGGAGAGAGGGGAAGGTTGGGCGCTGGCTGCGCATTCGTCGTCAGAATTATTATGCAATTATTCTTTAGCGTGTTCTTGGCGGATGGCGGAAGCAGTCGTGATGCTATAGGAGCAGCAGCAGCAGCAGCAGCAGCAGCCATAACATAAATGTGTACCCGCTGTGGGGTCTATCTATGCATGTGGTTGTATTTTAAGCTCGATGCCATCGCATTGTGTTTACGTACGCCGACGCGAGTACAGTCAAGTCTCTCTCTCTCTCTCTCTCTCTCTCTCTCTCTCTCTCTTTCTTTCCTTCGCTCTCCCTCCCTCCCTCCTCTCTCTCTCTCTTTCCCTTTCTCTCTCTCTCTCTCTCTCTCTCTCTCTCTCTCTCTCTCTCTCTCTCTCACTATCTCTGTTTCTTTCTCTGGCAATTCTCTGTTTCTCTGTCTGTCTGTCTGTCTGTCTGTCTGTCTGTCTGTCTGTCTGTCTGTCTGTCTGTCTGTCTGTCTGTCTGTCTGTCTGTCTGTCTGTCTGTCTGTCTCCTTGTCTTTTCTGTCTATTTTCTGTCTCGTCTACGTTCTTGTGTATTCTCAGTATGTCCCTCTGTCCGTCTCTCTCTCTCTCTCTCTCTCTCTCTCTCTCTCTCTCTCTCTCTCTCTCTCTCTCTCTCTCTCTCTCTCTCTCTCTCTGAGCGAGAGCATGTGTGCGTGTCTGTGTGTGTGTGTCTGTGTGTGTGTGTATATGATGTGTTAGACATGATATTTGGGAAAATATCTTCCATGTATTTTCTTATTCCAGTCAAGCCGGAGACGATCGTCCCGACGGATCTGGAGAGTGGGCGCCGGCGTGAGGAGTAGGGAAGGGGTGCGCTTAAGGGAAGCAGGAGGAGGAGGAGGCAGAGAGCGTGGTGGATGGATGGATGGATGGATGGATGGAAACGGGGGTGCGAACGAAGGGTTATTCAGTTGCCATACGTTTGAACCGTCTGACCTCGTGTGTGTTGGCCGTAATTGCCGGTGCTCGGCGCTGTTTCCTTTGTAAATAATCACGGATCCGCTGCCACCGAACGGTCGCTGTCTCGTCTTTCCAGCGCTTCCATCGGTCGTCCGATGGAAGCGAGTGGAACTGGAGAAGGAATGGCGTCAGAGAGGTTCCGCTGCTGCTGCGGCTGCTTTTCCAACAGGAGGAGGAGGAGGAGGAAGAGGAGGAGGAGGTGGTGGTGGTGGAAAAGACGAAGAACGGGAAAGAAGAGCCGAGAAAGCAACCAGAGAACTTCTTTCGAGGGGATTCGCAATATTAAAATTTATATATCTATGTTTACATTTCATTATATATATATATATATATATATATATATATATATATATATATATATATATATATATATATAATGCACACGCATCGCTAGTGCAAAGACGTTTACACACGCATTTATTCATTAATTCATTATACGCGTGTATAAATTCAGTGACCGATCTGCCAAGATCATTATTAAATCTAATCTAATTTCAGAGATAGATAGATAGATAAAAAGATCGATCGATCGATAGATAGACTGCTACTCTTCTAACCCATATATAGACCGGCATACGTATGGCTCTATATAGATTATCGAGTCTGCGCTGTGTTACCGCTATAGCTTCTGGTGTCGGTAGATGCGACATAACCGCTGCTGCCAACGAAGAACTGACACTTATCGATCCGTGCCTCGGCGGCGTCCAACTTTTCCCCCTTTCCCCTTTCCCCTAAAGGGAGTCGGCCCGTCAATCGGCGTGTCTCGACTGGATTCGGATGACAGCTAGCCGGGGGGGGGGGCGGGTTATGCTGGACGGGTGAGAGGTCATCCTTTTGCACCGAATGACCTCGTGCCCTGGGACCGGACGCTGTTTTGTCCGCCGTTAGACACGTCACTCTCATCATGACCCGGTTCCTGTTCCGTCTGATCGCGTCACTTCCGGTCTCGGGAGCGCCACCTATCGAGCGGTGGTGGCTTCTTGCGACGTACAATAATAATTTTCCAGTTCTTTTTAAGAGAGCGTGTTTGGCGGTTTGTCGAGGAGAAAAATACGAGAATCATAGATGACAAGCGCAGTAACTTGTTGACTTAAGGATTTGCCAAACATTTTAGAACTGCGGGCCACTCAGGGATATTTATAGGATTGTGAATTTGGGGGTGTCGGCCTCAAATTGGGGGTTGTACTGAGCTAATTAGTATGCATTTTGTATGCATACCATTGTCATATTACCAAATTTTGGGGGTGTCGACCTCAATATCATGTCATATCATAACATTTTAAAAAGGCATTACGCCACCTAGCGAATTTTTTTGAAAGGAATCTTCTGAGTTTTGAACAAATGGCAAAACAAAAGCTCTGATTCAATTCTACTGAAAATATGGCAAATGTATTAGGGAAAATTATTTATATTTTTGCCAATTAAGATGAAAGGAGAGAAACAGAGATTGAAATTTCTGGAAAATTATCTTTATGAGAATGTTGCCAGTAACATACCTTTATTACGCGTCCTAAAAATCCTATGAGTATGGCAAAATCGCTTAACCGCCAGAATAATATTTGAGGTTCTTATTGTTATTGGAGTTTCATGCAAAATGGTCGGAATGCGCTTTCCTTGCATTACGGAGAAATAAGATTAATTTTAAACAAACTCTATAGGCCAGGGTTTCCTACGGTAAATTTGCCGGAACTGCGCGAGACACTTCATCGGCTTTGTAACATGCCGCGACCCTGCAAACTTATTGTCAACTGAAATTGGATAAACACTGATCATTTTAATATAAGCCGTGTATGGAGGGTAGCAGGCACATAAATTTCTTTAAACTTAAGCCTACTGGTGACTTTCAAGGTTTGTGACATTGTGGTATTGGTTAGAAAATTACACATTTGGATCTAACTTCGCGCTATCCCGCGACGCACTAGACTGAACCCTGCGACCCACTATTGGGTCGCGACCCATAGTTTTGGAAACACTGATATAATACATGCGCAAATCGCATTGCCAAGTTTTTCAGTGTTTTGTCAGCGAACGCCTTCTCTGCACGCCCAGGGCCGGATTAAGGTCCGAGTGGACCGGGGGGCTGAGGAAAGAAGGGCGTCGCCTATACTGAAAAAATCCCACAGAAGCAAAAAAAGGTTATCTTCCTTCCAAATCGGGTTGACAAGCAAAAAAACGTTATCTCATAAAATTAAATAACAGATGGAAAATCGGTGGGCCTATTTGCATGGTGGGCCGGGGGGTTGCAGCCCCCTCAGGCCCCGCCTTAATATGGCCCTGCAGTGCACGCCGCTCACAAAGCGAACCAGCACAGAAGACGGTCTGCACAGTGGCGTATTTAGGGGGTACGCTACTGAGCCATAGCGTACCCCTTTGGTCTTTGGTCCTTTTTTTGCTTGTCACCGCGATTTATAAGGGCAATAACCTTTTTATTTTATTTTATTTTTTGCTCGTCACCACGTCTATTTCTCGAACTTCTTCAATAATATCAGCATATCAGACCCTTTGAGCCTTTCTAAATACGCCTATGGTCTGCGTCTGCATGTGCTGTCGATAGGCGAAGCCATTCGATAGCAACGAATGATACGCTGGTCCATTGGTTTCCTGTCACCCGATTGATTCTGGGTCAGCGT
>CM030860.1:9094906-9107406 GCA_018105865.1 Metaphire vulgaris | reverse complement strand
TCGAAGCGTCTTAATTGCAGCTCAAACCCCGGTTCCCTTTCCCTCTCCCCATCCCTCTCTCAAACAAACCCTCTCCCTCCCCACCCCCTTCCCCCACCACCACCCTCTTTCCATCCTTCCCTCTCCCAACCCCCTTCATCCCCTTCCAACCCCCAAACCCTCTCCCAACCCCTTCCTCCACCCCTCTTCCCAACCCCCTTCCTCCCAACTCTCTCCCAACCCCTTCCCTCCACCCCCTCCCCATCCCTCTTCCACCCCTATCCCCATCCATCTCCCAACCAACCATCCCTTTGGTTGAGCTTGGCTGTGTGCCTTCCGAATATACCCCCTTCCTCCCCGAAATCTACCGCAATTTGACGCAAATGTGCAACGTCATGCCCTATAAATTAGCATTATGAGTATTTTGCATAGCTACGGAAATTTACCGCAATTTTATGCAAATGTGCAACGTCATGCCCTATAGATTAACATTATGAGATTTTTGCATAGCTACGGAAATCTACCGCAATTTGACGCAAATGTGCAACGTCATGCCCTATAGATTAGCATTATGAGTTTCAAATGTTCCGTTTAGTACTTTAAACTTTAAAGGTCCCTTTTTATAATTCCTTACGTTTCTATCGATTCCTGAAATTTTTATCCCCGGGTTTCTTGCAAAGGAATTAATTATTCATCGATTATTAGTTAAATTAAATGCATGTTTGTGCAGCGCCGAATGGTGAATAGGAGCTTCGTATAGCACCGATATCTCAGCGGTTATAAACGTTAGAAAGACGCAGTTACGCTTCGCTTAAAGCTAATTTTATAGAGCACATTTAGGCCCGATTTGTGTAAGCAGTTGATGTTTAATTTGTTTGTTGGGATATTCGTTGCCTCGAACGAAGCGAGCCTGCACTGCGAGCGAAGAGAGAAGCGAGTGCGAGCGAAGCGAGCATTTTTTAGTATGATATTAAGATCCTTGCTCTGTATGTCTGTTACCTTCAAGCGTTCTCATTGGCTGGCTGTGTGAGCGTTCTGATTGGTTGGCTGTGTGACGTTCTCATTCGTTACCTTCAAGCGTTCTGATTGGTTGGCTGGGTGAGCGTTCTGATTTGTCGTTCTGGAATCTTAGGCTTCGCGAAGCGAAATGCGACGCGAAGCGAACGGCGACGCGACGCGAAGCGAACGGCGACGCGAAGCGAACGGCGACGCGAAGCGTTTGACGAAGCGTACGTTGCAGCGTCATAGTGTGTAGGCCTACAACTCGCGAAGCGAACGGCGACGCGAAGCGTTTGACGAAGCGTACGTTGCAGCGTCATAGTGTGTAGGCCTACAACTCGCGAAGCGAACGGCGACGCGAAGCGAACGGCCACGCGAAGCGTTTGACGAAGCGTACGTTGCAGCGTCAGAGCTTGGCTACGTGGCGTATGTACGTCATTGAAACGTTGTTCAGCAGCATGAATTCAATGATTGGGTTTTAGTATTATCCTGCACTGCGAGCGAAGCGAGCGCGAGCGAAGCGAGCATCTTTCTAGTAATAGTTATAATAATAATAATAATAATAATAATAATAATAATAATAATAATAATAATAATAATAATAATAATAATAATAATAACGATAATAATAACGATAATAATAATAACGATAATAATAACGATAATAATAATAATTATGAAGTAATAATTAAAGTGCAATATTATAGCCTAGTATCTGTTATGAGACGCCAAGATATCGACCTGTGTTGGTCCAAAATGCTGCACCGCAAACATTTGGGTCAGTGCCAGAGAAATCAGTGACAGTGAGAAACAGTGAGACAGATTATCGATCTATAATGACAGAGTGAGGCATGCTTTTAAGGTGAAAATGGCAAACGGCCATTTGAGATTCAATGCCGAGTTTAAGAACGACCAGACGAAGGTTGACGTCTTTATTATTGAACTGCAGTTCTCATGTTTTAGCCAGACTCCAGGTCTCTTTTATAGGGGGGGGGGGAGTGACCTGGCCGGACAGAAAGAGACACAGTTCAATGCAAAAATTGTATCAGTGCTGGGATTTGGGGGCAGGGGGAAGGGAGGTTGTGGAGGGGATGTTCCCCCTGTCGGGTCTGTATGAAAGACTGCTGGTAGCGTGCGGCCATTTTCATGGCGCTGTTCAGAAAGCGTGCGTCGTTTTGCATTTACTTTATTTCTTTGATTTTGATTTCCAGTTCCAACCATATTTCCTGATTTGCGTTTGACTTATGATGAGTGTTTTACTTCCGTTCCAGTGTCGATGATTCCTAATACTCACTTACTTACTCACTCACTCACTCACTCACTCACTCACTCACCCACTCACTCATTTATTCACACTTTCTCACTCACTCACTCAATCACTCACTCACTCAATCACCCACTCACCCACTCACTCACTCATTTATACACTCACTCATTTATACACTAACTTATTCCCTCACTCACTTATTCACTCACTTATTTACTCACTCGCACACTCACACTCACTCCCTCATTTATTCATTTATACATTCACTTTCTCACTTACTCACTCACTCATTCACTCATTTATTCACACTCTCTGATTTACTCATTTATTCACATTTTCTCACTTACTCACGTATTCCCTCACTTATTCACTTATTCACTCATTCACTCACTCATTCATTCCCTCACTCACTTAGTCACTCACTCACTCCCTCATTCATTCACTCACTCATTCATTCACTCATTCATTCACTCACTCATTCATTCATTCACTCATTCATTCCCTCACTCACTTATTCACTCACTCACTCCCTCATTCACTCACTCATTCATTCACTCACTCATTCACTCACTCACTCATTCATTCATTCACTTATTCATTCCCTCACTCACTTATTCACTCACTCACTCCCTCATTCATTCATTCATTCATTCACTCACTCATTCATTCACTCACTCATTCATTCATTCACTCATTCACTCAGCTAAATGCCTCGGTTGACCTGTTTCGAGCGAGATGTCTAGATCACTGTAACGGCAAAATGGCTTGAAATAGTCTCTCCTGTCGACGTCGAGTACCTCTTCTAGCGCACGAGCACACTTGACGCGCTGCGTATGCCTTTTCTAACCGGTTCATGGCGAGTACACGAGAATCTTCGACGACCCAGTCTCGACCAAAGAGCAAGATAAACAAGTCGGATGTTCAGTGTGTGATGCCTCTCCTCTGCTCTGCTCTGCTTCGTTTGTCCGCAAAGTCAATGCTCACTGCTCGTTCGCGAGTCGGCGTTATAAGAAGAAATGCTCACTGCAATTCGAGTAATGTAATATCAGATTCGCGAAATAACGTTACTGCCAGAGCCGATGACCTGGAAGCCAGCCCGTAATAACGGGAACTTCGAAAACACTCGATGTTCAACTGTTCGTTGGCAGTCGTCCGATATCGGACGATTTACTTGGAAGACAATGAATCCACGATATACAATCAACAAGTCTTTAGTAAAATGCTCTTGTAGCATAGCCTCACTAGGAGATTATTAAGGTAGAATACAGCTTACTATATATATATGTTATAAAAGGCACACAATTTAACAGATGACTGACTGACTGATTGACTGACTGATTGATTGATTGATTGATTGACACTTTCTCACTTACTCACTCACTTACTCACTTATTTCCCTTATTCAGTCGTCCGAGTCTAAACGATTTTCTTGGAAGTCCACGATATACAATCAGCAAGCCTTTAGTAAAATAAAGAAACAGTCGGAACCTAGTTTTATCAGGCATATTTGGGTGGCGGGTCTGATATGGCCCGCGGGCCGTAGTTTGGTGACCTCTGAATTTAACAGTGATGGGTTGGTATAATGCCCGATCTTTAGTCTACATTCAGTAGATAAAGGACCAGTTTCTCCACTTGTGCGGAAATTAAAGTACAGTAGAACTTTGTTATAACGAACTCGGTTATAACGTATGCTCGGTTATAAAAGTACCGCAATGTACGGTTTCTAACTTTCTTGTGCTGCGCTACTGTATTGGATGGTATTGGACAAAACGTGCCTCGGATATAACGTACTCAATTTTAAGTTAAAGACCCGCTAAGCACGCTATAACGAAGTTTTACTGTATGTGTAACAACTAATACAGCGAAACCTCGTTGTCGCGTACTCCGATATCATTATTACTACAGAATGTTTGTACTTGAACAGGTTTCCTGAAGTGGACTTGCTTTGACTGGGCTTTACTGTAGTACAGTGAAACCCGCTTAATTGCATGCGGGTTATGCAATTAAGCGGTATGCGATTAAGTGGGATCCACTGTACTGTTTCGCGTTCTTGTTTCGGTTCTTTCTCCTTAATTCTTGCCTCCTTCCGTTTCCTGTTGCCTCGTTTTGATTCCCTTGAGTATCACCGCTTCTTCTGCTCCACTCGTCCTAAATGTTTCAGCTCTCCGGTTGAAACCTCGCGAACGGCTTTGATCAAGGAGCGTATACAGGTGAATACAGAGATAAAGGGACATACAGGTGAATACAGCGATACCAAGGAACATACACCCAGACATACATCCACGACTTAAACGCACTGCCCTTCGAAGCGATTTTTGGCCCCAACAGCTTCCCCCTCTGGCCCGGGCCCTGGCCCTGACCCTGACCCTGACCCTGGCCCTGCAGTGTTCGTGGGTTCATTTCTTGTGCTGCTCTTCTTTTTCTATATTTTTCAACTAATTTATCCAAAAATAGCCTAAAATTTCAGCTTCTCTTGCAAATTTATCTATAGCTAGGCTTTTTACTATCGCATCCGCGTTCTCAGCTTCCAATACCGTCCCAGTAAATAGCCTATTAAATAGCCTATTAAATAGTCTTTTAAATAGTCTATTAAATAGCCTATTAAATAGCCTATTAAACAGCCTATTAAATAGCCTATTAAACAGCCTATTAAATAGCCTATTAAATAGCCTATTAAACAGCCTATTCGCTTGATGTCCAATCCAATGCTCTTCCCTCGTAATAATTCTTCGCCGTTTCTGTTTCAGTTTTAATTAATTTATGCATTTTCGTGTTTATTCTTTCCTATTCGTAGACAGTTTCCTATAGCGTTCCTTTGGCTTATCTTCGCTCACTTCCATCTTTCGTGCCATGCCTTGTCCCGCCTTCTTCGTCTCTTCTGTATCCTCTTGCTGCTAGCGTTTACCTTTTATTCTACCTCCTTCTTCTCCTCCTCCTTTTCTACTTCGCCCTTCCTCCTTCTTCTTCCCATTCTCTTCCTCCTCCTCCTCCTCCTCCTCCTTATCTTCCTCTTCGTCCTCCTCCTTCTTTCTTCTCCTTCTTCATCATCTAGTGGCGGTTCCAGGTGGGGGATGGGTGGGGATGTATACCCTCCACGGGCCTGTTTTCTTGTCAAACTATTTTTGTGTAAAAGTCAAGTAAAATGACGGGATAACTGCGGGTGACTTTTTTGCTTGTCAACCTATTTGTCGGTAAAAGTCTAGTAAAATTCGGGGAAAATTGCCTTTTTGCTTGTCAGCCTTTTTCTTTTTCGGCAAAGTTTATTGATTTTTCCCTCTCTTTTCACGCCCCCCACCAACTTTCTATGAATTCATTTCAGCCCCCACCAAGTAATCCTGGAACCGCCACTGTCATCATCATCGCCACTGTCATCATCATCATTATCGTCATCATCATCATCATCATCTTCTTCTTCTTCTTCTCGTATTGTTGTTGATATCGCCTTTCATCAGAACCTTCTACTCCCTCCGTAACGTAATGACGATTTTCTACGGTCAATCGATTGACTTTCGTAATTTTTCTGGAAACGAAACCCCTCCTCCTCCTCCTCCTCTTCTTGTTCCTCTTATTTCTCCTTCTCCTCCTCCTCCTTCTCCTCTTTGTCATCTTCATGCTCTTGCGCCAATTATATCGAGATTACTTTTCGACCGTCGACGTATAATTACGTGCTTTTTAAATTGGCGCCAATCAAGAGGCGCTGGCGCTTGCGCTGACGCTGGCGCTGACGCTGGCGCTGGCGCCACGCGGCGCCGTCCTTGGCGATTGATTTCAGTGCCTTGGCGATAGGGTGGGGTAGGGGTGGTGGTGGTTGTGGGGCGGAACTGGTCAGGGTCGAACGAATGGAAAGGGGATGATCATCGGGATTTGCCATCATGCAGAAGACCATGGTTCATGTATATAATATTTCGACGCCAGGCGATCGGCGTCAAAACACGGTATAGCGGTCGAGAGTTGAGTTGCGGCGGCTAAGTCTGATCGGAAGAAAAGGCCCCACTCCCACCCCACCCCTTGAGTGAAGGGTTTTTCTCTATTTGGAGTAATATTACCACAGAATGAAGTCTCCAAGACCTTTCGCCCGCTCGCCCCCCCCCATATTTTCCATCGCCGTCTGTAGAAATAAACGTCTTCGTGTTTCTTTATCGGTGTAATGAATGAAGCATAAAATTCTGTATATTTCGATGTAATTCCTCTGCAATTAATTTGCTTTATGTGCAATCGAAAAATGAACGGCCGTAAACGATAGGGAGTTGAAAGCATGATGATCATTGCCTCTCAACACAAATAATTTCGTCCATTTCCTTCCTACAGTAAGCGGTAAATCCCTAAACAGTAGAACTAATTTGTTTTTAATATGTGGGGGTGGGGGCGGCCTAATAATAGGAAATTCGTAACTGTTGCTAGTTCTGGTCCCACGAGCAGCAGGAAATTATCATATTTGGCATCATTGAGTCTTATTATTATTATTATTATTATTATTATTATTATTATTATTATTATTATTATTATTATTATTATTATTATCATTATTATTATTGTTATTATTATTATTGAATTCAATTCCATATTTGCTAAACCTGGTAAACGCATTCTTCTAAAAAATTAGACAAAATCAAATTATTATTATTATTATTATTATTATTATTATTATTATTATTATTAGCAGTAGCAGTAGCAGCAGCAGCAGTAGTAGTAGTAGCAGCAGCAGCAGTAGTAGTAGTAGTTGCTGTAGTAGTAGTAGTATTTTTTATAGCGCCGTTGGCCTGGCGAAGTCTTCTTAGAATCACCGTTGTCTCTGTGGCATAGACCCGACGCCAGGTAGCGCTATATAAATGACTTCATACTCGTCATCGTCGCCGACACGAAAAAACGATATCGACTCATCCCCGAAGTCAGGATGAAGAAGAATGGAGGAGGAGGAGGAGGAGGAGGAGGAGGAGGAGGAGGAGGAGGAGACGGGAAAAGATAAGTCGCAGTTGGGCTACAGAGTCCTTGCTAACCTCTCCTCCTTCTCGACCCCCTCCCCCTACTCCCGGGTCCCAGCCCTCCCTCCCCAACGCCACCTCCCTTCAACCCCGCGTAGTAGTGCCGGTCCATCGAGTGTGAATCAATCGACGTGACTTCGGTTCGCGCCAGGGTTCAGTCTTTCAAAAAAAACGACGGCATCAAAAACCGCCTCCTCCTCCTCCTCTCCCTCCTCCTCCTCCTACTGCTCCTCCTTCTTCTTTTTCTTCTTCGCGACCCCGAGATTGCGTCTCGTCCAAACCCATTCTCCTTTCGGACGCCATGCAAAGGGGTTTTCTTCCTCCTCCTCCTCCTCCTCTTCTTCCTCTTCTTCCTCGTCTTCTTCTGCTGCCCGGACGGCGGAGTGTCGGGCTCTGCACTCCACTACTGCCGCCTCCCACCCCACCCCACCCCACCGCGTCACCGGATTTTCTAGGGCATTTTGCGGCGGCTGCGGCGTTGATGGCCGGACCCCTTCCCCCATCCAGACCCCCGCCGTACGAGTGCGCGGCTCTAGCAGGGACACCTTTAGAGTTGCCCGGCTCAAGACCCGAACACAAGTGCTTCCAAGTGCCCCGGTCGAACGATACTTAATCTAATTGCCCCACCGCCGCCACAAAAGTGTCTCTCTCTCTCTCTCTCTCTCTCTCTCTCTCTCTCTTTTCTCTCTCTCTATAACGCATAGACTCTGTCCAGAAAGCCTTCTCTCTCTCTCTCTCTCTCTCTCTCTCTCTCTCTCTCTCTCTCTCTCTCTCCCCCCCCGCCTATTAAAACGCCGCTGCGATCGAAACGCTATCCCTTCGCCTCCGCCAACCTGATCCTCTCTCGCAGACAGGTACTTCCCCCCCCCACACCGTCTAACTTTTTTCATCCCCGACGATAGCCAGCAGAACTCGTTTTTATTACGACTGCGGATATTAACGATTAATTATCGATTAATCGTTACAATTTGTTTGTAATCGATTAAATTTTCTTTAATCTATTAATTTTTCGAGTACATATTTTTAGTATTTTGGTTACTTGTCTACTCGAATACTACTCGGCTTACAAGGTTTCTAGTAATGTTCAGACAGCGATGACGAGTACTCGGTATTCGGTAATGAAAGCATCGTTGCTTTTGAACATTTGGGGAGGGAGTTGAGCAAGCATCATCGTTTCGTTTTAAGCAAACTGCAGCCAGTAAATAAGACATATGCAGAGTGCAAGCAGATAAGCTAAAAGCTATATGTACAGGGCGGCACAAAAAACCGGACTACAGGTATATTAAATGCAAACCTAAATGTGACTAGACCGGTGTTTTATGCGCCACCCTGTAATTATTAATCGAAATTAATCGATTAATCGACTAAATAAAATTCCGATTAATTGAACAAGAAAATGTCAATCAATACCAGCTCTAGTTTTGATACATTGAAATTTCTTAAACCGTGATTTATTTTCTGACCCAACCCAACCCAAACCACCATAGACATGAAAATGTATAACCCAACCCAATCTATGGGTGGCCCAACCCATGTCCATGTCTGCCTGAAATGCACGAAGGGGTGAGAAAATCGGTCTGTAAAATGTAAAGGGCGAAATGCCTGAAATGCACGAAGGGGGTGAGAAAATCGGTCTGTAAAATGTAAAGGTTACTAAAGGGTGAAATGCCTGAAATGCACGAAGGGGTGAGAAAATCGTTCTGTAAAATGTAAAGGGCGAAATATTTTGTGGTTCGCAAGTAACGTTAATTTCTTGTGTAAATCTAATCCTGTCGAGAATTTTATTTAAAGAAATTATGCGATATTTGAAATTTCTCATACAGTAATTTGCGTCGCCGAAACAAACCGACCGTAGTGAAGCTTATGCAAATTTTCCATCATGTAAAAACTTCCAATTGTCGTTTATTCACAATTTTCAAATATCTCTTTTAATATTGCCTTTCCTGATAAATTCCTCCGATCGAGTGCTTTGATAAAGCGTGGTTTTGGCCAGCACGGACATCGCTCAGAAAGCGAGGCTGTTTACTTTATACGAGTTCTCTTATTTCCGGAATGTACTCGATCGCCGCCATAGCGCAATATAATTGAGTACTCGAAGGGTATCGAAATGGATATGTACTTGATGAATCGAGTGTATGTATTCAAAGCCTTTATATTATCGTCTTTCAAGCTAATAATCTGTTGCACCGTCCTCCGCGGCGCATAAATATAGTCTGGTACCATTCTGGTCGAATTCTGGGGTCGGTCTGGTACGTCTACGAAGCGTCGATGAATACGAATTTGTGGGGCGGGGGTTAGGGATGGGAGGGCAGGGAGGGAGGGTGGGAAGTTTGAAAACGTCCGGCATTGGTTTATCAACGTATCCAAGATGGCGTCCGTAATTCCTATGCACGACGCAACCTGAAGGCCTAGGGCAGTAAGTAAGATCATGCCTTTGGATGTCATTCGGTATTTCTACGCCCCCACCCCCCCCCACCCCCACCCCACCCCACCTCCGAGTTGCCCGTTTCCATACATAGGGAGAAAGACAGACAGACAGACAGACAGACCGACAGACAGATGGCTACAGATTGTCCTTCCTTCTTGATCGACTGGCGATAATTGAATTCTTCCGGAGTCCGTCGCTAGGCGCGCTGCACCGACATTTAAGTCACTGACGGCGCTCCATACATCAGCCGCTCCCTCTTGGCACGCCTGAACCGAGCAGACGGACAGCCAGGCAGACAGGGAGACAGACAGACAGACAGACAACCTGACAGGTGGATGGACAGACAGACAGGCGGACACATACTGATACACAACGTGGCAAACAGACAGGCAGACAAACAAGCAGGCAAACAGACAGACACGTTCAACCAACCAGACAGACACACAGACAGAGAGTCAACGGGACTCGGAGATTGCGCTTTTCGCAGTCTGTTTCTCTCATCGTTTCACAGTGTTGGTCAGCAACAAGGATTACGAATTGTCGGATACTGCAATCGATGACGTCATATATGATCTGCTGTCGTTGAAATTCGAACGCAGTGGATGTGTTATGGGCGCGCGTTGGCTGCGGAGAGAGAGAGAGAGAGAGAGAGAGAGAGAGAGAGAGAGAGAGAGAGAGAGAGAGAGAGACAGACAGACAGACAGACAGACAGACAGACAGACAGGCAGACAGGCAGACAGACAGAGACAGAGAGAGAGACAGAGAGAGAGACAGAGAGAGAGAGACAGAGAGAGAGACAGAGAGAGAGACAGAGAGAGAGACAGAGAGAGAGATAGAGAGAAAGCGAGCTCACGGCTGATAGTTTAGTAGCGTTTGCCTGTAAAGATATTTGAAACTGTAGTTTTGATAGATGGAAGGCCTCATCGGGTTCCGATGGCTCTGTACGTGGGCGTAGCTATGGTTTCGTTGGCGGCGGGCAGCTCGGTTTATTGCCTATGCCTGGAATGGACGAACTTGCGATTACGGGAATTGAATTTTAAGGCGGCGTGAGTTTTAGCATTCGATTCTGTTATTCGCGTTGGTAATTATAATTATTATTTTTTCTTATGGATTAGCAGCGCTACTAACGGAAAACCTGTGAAGAAATATGGAGTTCCGGAATTCTTGTGAAAGAAGCGCTATCTTTCTTTTTCCTCGCTGGATAACGTTTAGATCAGGGGTAGCCAGACCTGTAGTAACCAAGAGCCATTTTTTGCAAATTTTACAAATCTTGAGAGCCGCATTGAATCACTAGGCCTATGGGTCGCGACCCAACTCGCAATGGAAAATTATTTTATTCATTTATTTTAAGAAATTATTATAATTCTCAATTAATTATTTAAAGTTTAATTATTAATATATATATAATTTTTAAAATAAAATTGAATCCAATATAAAATTCATAATGATGGTGAACATTAATTGTCGTGTTTCTGCTGAGAAGCCTTTGAACAGGCAAGTTTCTTTAGATATGGTTGGTAGCTTGTATAGTTGTGGTGCGAAGAAGTTCGGTCAGATGTTTGTTACTAGTTAGGCTACAGTTCGATATTTTGATTTGATGAACTTCATTGTGGAATACTCATTGAGTTTGGGTTGGGTCAAGTTGCTCTTTTGTTTTTGTGGTTTGTGACCAATTCATGATGGGTCGGTTTGAGAAAATGGACCCACGTGACGCGGCCATGGATCTGTGTTTGGTGTGGAATGAGTAGCGTATGTTCCAGTCCGCCGCTGGAAAGTAGAAACTATATATTGAAAGCTGGTTGTTATGGCAAAGACATCGATCAACATTACTCGAATGCGAAATAATAAATATATCCGGGATTAACTGTAGGCCTATACCTGAAGACGCAAGTTGCTAAGGAACGTTCGCTATGTCAGCATTTGTATGTTTACATACGTATATTTGTACAGGCCGGGGTATGCAGAATGTTCTTGCCAGTCGTATTACAAATCAATGTATGTTTTATGTATGTATGTATATATATAATATATATATATATCTAGGCTTTAATATATATATATATATATAACATATAATATATATATAATATATATATATATCTAGGCTTTAATATATATATATATATATATATATAGAACACTGTGCTATATTCAGTGTTAAGGTGTATACATATTTGTTAACGTACAGTATCTTATATATATATATTCATATACGATGCTATCATAAACTATTTCACGATATAATTTACCAAGTAATCGCACATACTCTGTACGGGACTTTTCGAAGCTGTAAAGCGAACATAAACGTATGTATGTTTCGTCGTCTGTCTCGACGCCTGTCTCAGTCCTGCTGTTTGTCTTGCTGGGTGAATCGTCCAGTCTTCCCGACGCTGTATTCTCCTGGTGTGCAGACAAGCGTCATGCCTACTTTTATTGCGATAGGGAATATATATATATATATATATGTGTATATATATAATACATGTGCTGCATATACAGTAGGACTACCCACGTTTTAGACCCAAATACTGTATGCTGCAACCTTTATATATATATATATATATATATATATATATATATATATATATATATATATATATATTATGCCCTCAGTACTTGGTTCCCGAGGACTTATTACAAAAAAGGTTTGGTATGTATGTGTGTATATATATATTGGTATATTTGTTTGTTTTGGTATATATATATATATATATATATATATATATATATATGCCTATTTGTATGCTCTTGGTAATTTGGTATACTTCGTTCCTATAGACGGACTTATGAAAGTATATATACCAAGAGATGTTTTATCGGCCCGGGTTCAATACCTGGGCGGTTA
>CM030860.1:9079906-9089906 GCA_018105865.1 Metaphire vulgaris | reverse complement strand
CATTAGGCCAATATATTCAAAAAACCATTGTGCGCTCGATAGCGCGAAAAGCGGCTACAATAAATCATGTGCCGTGCATGCGTCTGTGTGCGCGCGCGTGTGTTTGTGTGTGTGCTGGTGTGTTTGTGTGTGTGTGTGTGTGTGTGTTGCAGGTAGTAGTATTATTATTATAACCTCCTAGAGTTTGAAGAGTTCTATTTCCGTAGCCATTAATCTTCTTCCTCGTGATGTTTGAATGAAAGGAATCTCTCTCCCGTTCCCGCGTATACGACGGCGCGGTTCTTTGTGGTCGCTTTGCTAAGTGGATCTGGAGACGTCCATTAGTTCCGCGGACAATGTCCGTCCGTCGAAGTCGACGACGATTAGCAGCAGCCGAGCCGCGGAAAACGCTGCGTCGATGGCGTCTTAGGCGCGCATGCGCAGTGGGGACTTAACCAGGGAGTCAGTCACTGACGCCGCTTTCAATGGTCGGCGCTGGATGACTTTAGAAAGGTTCTCTCTCCTTCTCTCTGTCTCTCCCTCCTCATCGCTCAATCAATCAATCAATCAATCACTCGCTCAATCAATCAATCAATCAATCAATCGCTCAATCAATCGTTCAATCAATCAATCAATCAATCAATCAATCAATCAATCAATCAATCAAGCGACCAACCTATCTATCTATCTATCTATCTATCTATCTATCTATCTATCTATCTATCTATCTATCTATCTATCTATCTATCTATAGCTAACTATCTATCTATCTATCTGTCTATCTATCTATCTATCTATCTATCTATCTATCTATCTATCTATCTATCTATCATCTAGCCGTCTGTCTGTATATCTTTCTGTGTATCTGCCTGTGTGTATCAGCCCGTGTTTCTTTGTATCTGGCAGTCGAGTCAAATTGCTTGTGCCTCCCCCGTCTAAAACGGCTAAGTTTGGGGACAGGTCGGTTACTCAGGGCAATTCAGAGGACCAGAACTGTGGAACTCACTACCGGACTATGTCACAAGCTCTGACTCTTTTGGAATTTTTCTACGTAATCTTAAAACTTACTTATTCACCATCGGATATTCGTAGTTTTGTAAAGCGCTCTTGTCTTTGGCCACTTTTGCCATGCTTATTGCGCTATAGAAATCGTCTAGCTAATAATAATAATAATAATAATAATAATAATAATAATAATAATAATAATAATAATAATAATAATCTTTCATATTAAAATCGTTATTCTGTATGTCTGTTACCTTCAAGCGTTCTGATTGGTTGACTATTGGTAGACGGTTTAGTCCTTACGTCGCGATGCGTTGGTGGGCGATGTTCGAAGACGACGTTGCTATTGGTAACAATTGTTCGTAGTTTAGCACGGTTTAGTCGAGTCATTGCAGCGTCAGAGGGGTGGGCGTGCGACGACGTTGCAACGTACATTTTAACGTACACAAAAAATACGTGTACAGCGTCACAAATGGTCACAGTTGCGTGATTTTAACGTACATAGGCCTAATTATTACGTGGCGCAGAGCTTGGCTAGGTGGCGTATGTACAGTACATCATTGAAACGTTGTTCAGCATGAATTCAATGATTGGGTTTTAGTATTATCCTGCACTGCGAGCGAAGCGAGCGCGAGCGAAGCGAGCATCTTTCTAGTAATAATAATAATAATCTAATTTTAATTAATTAGCAAAAGTGCCAATTGGAAACAACACTGCTGCCTTCGACTGCTAATAGAAAACTCTTGCGTTTTGACTCGTTCAACCAAAATCGAAACTGCGTCGGAGTTTTAGCAACAACCCGACTGCACGACCCTTATAATTTACTATGGTCGTCCATCATTGCTAAATAGACGCCGAAAAATTCGTCGTTATTCGCATTTGTAGGCGTTCTTGCGTCAAATTGCACATCGTCGACGTATAAGCCGTAAGGTAACTTTTCTCGCTTCTCTCGCGGCCTCCTCTGTCATTGGCCTCGTCGACAGGCCTTTTCTTCGGCAGTCAAGGCTCACGACAAGCCCCGACCGTTTAGCAGAAAAAGTCCGTTCAGAAATAATATGATTTATCATTCGTCTCTCTCTCTCTCTCTGCCGTATATTTTGCTTCCGCCTTCGGGTTGTTCGGCCTCGTATGATGTCGTGTCGTCGACGTCTCCTCTCTACCTGTCTCTGCCTGTCTGTCTCTGTCACCAGGGGCGTCATTGAGGGGGCAGGGGGGGCCGTGGACCACAAGAAAATGAAGAAATAATGTATAACGTATTAATTAAATAAATAAATTAATAAATGTGAAATGTGCAAAAATCGCCAAAAATGCCCAAAATTTGCCAAAATGTCAAAAATGTACAGATTTCCCAAGACTGGTCCAAAAATTGCCCAAAATGTGCCAAAAATGGCCAAATTTGGCCAAAAAATTATCTCGCCCCCAAGAAAAGTGCAAAATGACGCTACTGTCTGTCTCTCTGTCTCTGTCTCTGTCTGTCTTTCTCTGTGTGTGTGTCCCTCCTCTCTCTATCCGTCTGTCTGAGTCTCGGTTTCTCTTGCAACCTGTTTCTGTCTCTCTCCTTTTCTGTTTCTGTTTATCTCCGCTGCATCTGGTTCTATGATTGTCTCTGTCCGTCAGTCAGTCTGCCTGTCTCTCGCTGTCTCTCATCTCTGTCTGTCTCCCTGTCTGTATCTCTCTATGGCTCCATCTCTCTCTCTGTCTCCATCTCTCTCTCGCTCTCTCTCTCTCTCGCTCTCTCTCTCTCTCTGTCTGTCTCTCTCTCGCTCTCTCTGTTTTCGTCTGTCACTATTTGTCTGTCTGTTGTCTGTCTGTCTGTCTCTCTCGCTCTCTCTCTCTGTTTTCGTCTGTCACTGTTTGTCTGTCTGTCTGTTGTCTCTCTCTCTCTCTCTCTCTCTCTCTCTCTCTCTCTGTTTTTGTCTGTTACAGTTTGTTTGTTTGTCTGTCTGTCTGTCTCTCTCTCTGTTTTTGTCTGTCACTGTTTGTCTGTCTCTCTGTCTCTGTCTCTCTCTCGCTCTCTGTTTTTGTCCCCCTTCACTGTTTGTTGTCTGTCTGTCTGTCTGTCTGTCTGTCTGTCTTTGAAGCGAAGCGCCTATAGTGAGCATGTCGATTAGAGTGCTCACTCCATTCACTCAACTCTTTCACTGATCGTTGACGTTGTGGCATATAGTTGCTGCATAACGCGCCTGAAATTTCCCGTTCGCATTCGGCGCCTGTATCAGTATCATGTCCGTAGTTTCTCATCCATTAACACACCGCGCTCATTATTCGCCACGTCATCAGGACGATTCCATGACCACATTGACCAGGTCTTTGTCGTCTTTTTTGTTACAGGGAATAAATATCTAAGAGACGAAAATAGATCCGCGGATCTTCTGACGGTGACAGGAGGCGTGTTCACCTTCTATCTATGAACGGCGCTGGAGAGGGAAGAGGGGCAGAGCCACCACCACCGGCACCAGCAGCACCACCAACAGCAGCAGCAGCAGCAGCAGCGGTGTTGATGATTTTGCGTCTTTCTTCGTCAACCGCAGTTTCGATCCAATAACCGTCGTCAACGCAAAGCGCTTTCGCCCAGAAGCTTATTGGGCGATGCGTTAACCGCTGCCCGGCGTAGCTGCGGCGGCGGCGGCGGCGGCGGCGGCGGTAGAAGGTAGGCAGCAAAGACGCCCTCTGCTTTGCCCGCCGGTCATCTGACATTTCGAGGACTGACAACAGCGGCGAACGTCTCTTTTTATACCTGCCTCCGTCCATATATATATATATATATATATATATATATATATATATATATATATATATATATATAGCCTACACACGCACGCGCACAAGGTAACCGCTGTCGAGTCGAAGTATAGTGAAGACAGCGGCGACGCAGAAAGCGACAAGAGTCGTTCGCCTCCGTAAGAGGTAGAGCAGGGAAGAAGAAGAAGAAGAAGAAGAAGAAGAAGAAGAAGAAGACGCTGAGCGGACGGGGAATTAGTCTGGTGCCAATCATCGATCTCGTCGGAAGCCAGATTGGCAAATTAGAGCCGAGCGCTGGATCCGATGAGACTAGACTCGCTATAGATAGAGGAAGCTGATCAGTTTAAGATAACGACAAATAGACTCCTCGGAAGAAGTCAACCACCACCACCACCACCACCAGCAGCAGCAGCAGCAGCAGAGGGCACCAAGATGATTTCGAGTATGACCTTTGAACTGTGAAGGTCGAGACTGATTTTCTTTCTGTGTTTCAGACTGAATTATTATTATTATTATTATTATTATTATTATTATTATTATTATTATTATTATTATTATTATTATCCTAGTTTTCGCCGACATGTCCGTCTGTACCAGCGCCAACCTGTTCAGCTCCCGCCGCCGCAAGGTGTCGCCCCCTTCGCGACGCCCCCTGGCGGACAACGAGCGATGGGCGGCGCTGAACAAGAGCATCTTCCAGGACATCCTGAACGCCATTCTCTTTCAGACGACCTTCACTTCCGGTGCTTCGGCGACCGGAAAGCCGCAGCATCGCCACTTCCGGCCGGAAGTCGGTCACCGATCGGCGCCGCCGCTACCGCCACCGCCGGCCCCTTCGCTTACCGGAAGTGGAGATCACGTGACGCCGAGCGACTGCAAAGAAGAAGAAGAAGAAGAAGAAGAAGACGTCGGCCTCCTTCAGAGCTTCGAACGTGGCCTTGACCAAGAGAACTCCGACCCGGACGGGGGTCGGACCCGTCCCAGGTCGTCGTCCGCCGTAGACGGTAAGCCGGGCATCGAGTCGACTTCGCGCGACGCCGCCGGTGCGACGGAAGCGTCCAAGACGACCTCAAGAAGGAAGGACACCGCTGACGTCAGCGATGCCCTCTGTCCTTATCGAAGGACAAGGCCGGACAGCCGCCAAGGCCACTCGGTGGCGTTCCAGGGGTACTGCGGACTGGCCCCGTCGTACGGCGTGTACTGCGAAGCGCTGCTGGCCAACCACCTTCCCATCATGATCATAGGACTTAGACCCTACGGGACGAACGAAAAGGAGGAGGAGGAGGAGGAGGAGGAGGAGGAGAAGCAGAAAGACCGAGGTCTCGCCGAGACACTGGATTCACCCCGCGGAGCGAACAAGAGGGAAGGCCCCCAGTCGCCGGAATGTTCTATTTCGGATCCGTACGTTACGATGGACGGACGCTGTTCGAAAGATTTTGACGGATCTACGAAGATCTTGAGCGGGGTCAAGATCGACCGTACGCCGCTGACCACCCAGCTTCAACCGGTTCCGCCCAACAACAACTACAACAACAACGACGATAGACAACAACAACAACAACAACAACAACAGCTGAAAGCTCTATCATCATCATCACCACCATATCATCATCATCGTCTTCATCATCATCATCGTCGTCACCATTCCGACATGCCGTCCTCATGTTTGACGAGAAACTTATCCGAAAACCAACAGGACGCTGATAAGACAGGAGGGACAAGAAGAAGAGGAGGAGGAGGAGACGGAGGAGGAGGAGGAGGAAGAGGATCGAAATCCTCTCGCGATCATTCGATCCTCACCATCCTCGGTCTCCTAGCAACCGACGACGACGACGACTACGGCGATCGAGAGGGCGAGAAGAGGATGACGAGAAAGGCAGCGTCGACGATCGAGCCGTCCAGACCCGAGTCGAGTGGCCTCGGCGGCGGCGGCGACAAGAAGCGCCTGGTGGGGATCGGCGTAACGGTGACCGGGGCCAGTCGGTGGATGGCCGTCGACAAGGATATCGTCTACGACATGATCGACCAGGTCCTGAACGCCGAGCACGATCTCCTCGCCGGCGGCGACTCCACCGCCGCCGCCCCGTCGGCCGCCGGGGCTCGCCCGTTCGGCCATCCAAGACCCGGCGACGGAAACCGGCACACCGGAAACCGGAGCGGGTCGTCGTCGTGGTCGGAGCCGAGAATCGGTGAAACGACGGCGGCGGCGACGGCGAGGTGCAAGGGGGCAACGTTTCTCTCGGCGCACAGGACCCAACGGAAGGAAACGAGGGGCAGCGGCGGCGGCGGCGGCGGCGGCGGCGGCGGCGGCGGCGGCGGCGGCGGCGGCGGCGGTGGCGGTGGTGGTGATCTCATGCCGAAACATGACACGTGGTCTCGAGCACAGACGCTACTACGCTGGAAGCCCAACAGCTCCACGCACCACCAAAGTCCCGTCAAACGTGCGCCGTCCAGCGACGTCTCTTACGACCCGTCGAGATCCACCGCTCCACCGAAGACCGCCGCCGCCAGGGGGACGAGCCATTCCAGCCCCGACGACGGACTGGAAGGCATGAGCGTCCTCCGGAGCCTTCTGAACGACGATCCAGAGGATGACGTCATATCCGGATGCGGTTCCGCACACGGCCCGACGCCGGAAGTGGCCGCCGCGGTGGCCTCGTCCGCGCCTCCTTCCCTCGGCGACGAAATCCCTGCGGGGGATCATACCGAGGCGGCGGCGGCGGACAGACTGCCCGTCAAGCGCAGCCGTCAGCCGCTCGCCGAAGGCAGGAAGAAGCGAAGAACAAATACGGCGACCCTTGAACCCTCCTCCTCCTCCTCCTACTCCTCCTCTTCCGCCGCCGACCTCGGCGGTTCGTGCCCTTTGACCTCGAGAGCTTCACCAATGGCGTTGTCGATCAAGTGGAAGTCGAGCATGCTGATGCGCATGCGCACCGCCGAAGAAGAACAAGAAGAAGAAGCGGCGAACGAAAACGAGGCTGTCGCGACGGCTCTGCACGGGAACGGGACGCAGTAGCTGTGCTCGTGACGTCATCGTCATCGTCGTCGTCGTCATCATAATAATCGTGATTCGTGTTGACGTAATCATTATTTTCGTAGTAACAGATTAGTCAAAGTACATTCGTGCGTTTTCTAGTTGAAGAAGAAAGACGGAGACAGACTTTCTTTCAGAACACTCATTAGCTGTAGCTTCGTTTTTGAAACAGGGTAGACTCGTATACTATGTAGTTGTCGCCATAAATTCTATTAACTATATATATATATATAAATATATATATATATGTAGTTATGAGGCTGTATATATTATATATATATATACAGTAGAACTTCGTTATAACGGACTCCGTTATGGCGTGTATTATTACTCAGTTAAAAAATATCACAGTGTATACGGTCCAGTGCTACCGTACTGGATGGTATCGGATATAACATACTACATTTCACAATCCCGCTAAGTACGTTATAACGAAGGTCCATATATATATATATATATATATATATATATATATATATATATATATATATATATATGGCGAGAAGAGGATGATGAGAAAGGCATCGTATATATATATATATATATATATATATATATATATACACACACAAATATATAGTGTAATGTACACTCGCTAAGCTCAGGCTCTCTGCAATGTACATTTTGTTGCGCCTATCGTTAAAGTTAAAAAGTTTTTCGTAATGTAGCGTTATGAAAGACAGAAGTTTTTAAATGCGTTAACAGTTTTGTAGAGTGTTACATTTATTATCGTTTCGTTTCTATATATATATTATATCAGTACCTTGAACGCTAAACGGCGAGGGTTTTCTCGGGCGTTTAGATTGCTGTAATATTTTCAATATTTATATTATACATGCATACTATACTGTATATCTAAATCTGGTCTACAAAAGAATTGGTTTGATTATATTTTTGAACACTTTGTTTCGTGGAAATATTGCAACTGAAGGAAATCTCAATGTTGCTTAAGAAATAATGCTGATGCTGATACTAATTCTACTACTACTACTACTACTACTACTACTACTACTACTACTACTACTACTACTACTACTACTCCTTTTTCTACTACCACCACCGCCACCACCGTTACTATACTTCTACTACTACTACTAATAATAATGGCCTTCCGCGGAAGTTTCACGACATAATAATAGGCTTATAATAATAATGATGATGATGACGACGACGATAATAATAATAATAATACTAATAATAATAATAATAATAATAATAATGTTTAGGGTGGTTCAGTAGGGCCTGCCTTTTGTGAGAACCACTACTGTATTTGTTCTACGTCTTCAAAATTTTAAACTGCTGATAATAATTTTAATAATAATAATAATAATAATAATAATAATAATAATAAAACGGCTTTAAATTTTAATAATAGTAACTGAATTTTAAAGCGACGTTTAACACAGATTCGCGGAAGTGTCAGTGATAATAGATTAGGCCAAACGAATGACGAAACAAATAAAATTAATCATTGGAAGTGCCCATCTTCGTAATGCAGAAAAATTTGCAGGGTCCTGGAATAGCGCATGAAGGGGAGTCTTCAGCTCAAGCGCTAAAGAAAGTAAGAGCACTTTGTAAGCACCTAAGTCAGGTAAAGAGGGCAATGAAATCGACATGGACACTACCTGTTGCAGGTAGGTTTATCTACAGTTTCGTTCGTAACGCCTGATATAGACGATCTATAATAATAATAATAATAATAATAATAATAATAATAATACCAATATTATTAGTATTATTATTATTAATGTGATTTTAAATGGCTTCGGAGGCTAATTAACAGGGGCGGCACTATGGGGATGGGTCCGGGGGTCCGGACCCACCCAGTCTTGGGCAGGGGCACCCGAGGAAATCGTGCAAGTCAGCAGAGAAATTTTGATTGGAGGTGGGGGAGGGGTAGTCTGAGCCGGGTCCTGGTTGTATAGATTACACTAGACCCACCCAGCCGACAAAACCCAGCGCCGCCCCTGCTAATTAAGCCCGTGTGAAAACGTTGACAGCGTACAGCTGTATGTCTACCCTTACCTTACCAAATCAATCAGAGACGTTTGTGGACATTGATTGGTGTCTTTGACAGTAGCGGTTCCAGGATTTCTTGATAGGGGGGATGAAATGATTCATAGGATGCTGGTGAAGGGATGAAAATAGAAGGAAAAAATCAATAAACTTTACCCAAAAAGGCTGACAACAGGGAATTTTATCATTAATTTTACTACACTTTTACCGCAAAATTAGGCTGACAAGCAAAAAAGCTAATCCGTAGTTTTACTAGCCTTCTACCCAAAAACAGGTTTTACAAGCAAAAAAGTAAGTCCGAAAGTCCGGTGGGGATACATCCCCACGCGGAACCGTCACTGGCCTTTGATAGAAGCGAGTTTATAGGCCTATTACATCTACAACGACCATCGGTACTAATATTAATATTATCAATATTATTATTAAATAGCTGCTTACCCGTCAAAAATGACGGTGGAGAATGGCTGTCTTACTACCCTACTTTTTGCAAATGTTATAGCATTTTGCGCAATTAATTGTTCTTAAATAATTGTTATCCCCTTAACTTGGGATCCCGGATATATCCGTCCATTTTACATTGAGTTACAGTTAAATACACGGTTAAGGGGTTCTCACCGCATTCTCTTCAACCGAGTTACAGCCATTCACAGCTGAGTCGACGGGGGGGAAGCGCTTGGTACAGACACAGAAAAAGTGCTGATAAAGAAATCGTCAACTATTTTTTCGAAAACTGCGGTAAAATAACACGAATTCTGCGAAAAGAGATATATATTAATAAGTGTTTATATGATAGTCATAACTTTCAATAACCAATTTCTAAAATTACAAGCGGCTGTTCGTATTTTATCAAATATTGAGGCCTCTCTGAACCAGATTATGTGCGGCGCCATTGTCTCTCTCGTGGATTTTATATCGCTGCATCTCTTAAAGCAAAATTGCAGCAATAATTTCAAGCCAACCATTATGAGTTAGCCTACTTTCGGAAAGTTTTGTCGAAGACCTGGAATATAAGTCGAGGGAAAAGTCTGCAGAATCGCCGAATATTCCTGTAAGGACCCAAAGGTCGACAAGAAAGATCACCCATTCCTCGGATAACGGTCGAATAACTCCCATATTTTTTCCACAAAGCTTTCACCGGATTAGAGTTCGCCTCTGTCTACTGCTTGTCATGGGCGAACAGCATCACGAACTGTCTTGTAATATTCGCCAAATCATTTTCAACTT
>CM030860.1:9052406-9074906 GCA_018105865.1 Metaphire vulgaris | reverse complement strand
ATTTTACACTTAGTGTTGCTACGGTAACAATTGTCGAGGTGTCTAAGGCGTAAGGATACTATTGAAACACACACTACATGTAAAATGGTGGAAAACTGGCTTCACTTTCAGATGCCGTAGACTCCATCTAGTGATAATTAAAGTCTATGCTTATTACAGACGCGATTCTGTAGACATCCTGCGTGATGACAACATACTGTGCAGAGGTGGCCAAATTGTTAGACTAGATTACAAACTCGAAGTCAAATATTCAAGTGTATGTTTAATAGATTGGAAAATGCTGTTTTACATCGAAAAACTCTGGTAATGTCTTTAATCGCTCAAATCTTCGGCGCAAAATGCACACGACAACGTCACTGGAATGAGAAATAATTATGCTTTGTAAAAAAATGAAATGTTAAAAGGGCAATAAATGTAAAGAAATAGAAAATGTTAAACGAGACAGAAGAGCATTTCTATTGGCGTTTGCTTGTGTAGCAGTGGCGTAGCCAGGAATTCCGGAAGGGGGTGGTTTTGATCATGACCAATTTCTAAAAATCTTGACAAGCAAAAAAGGTCGTCATCTTACATCTTTACTCTATAGGCCTAGCGCTTACAAATTATTTTTCGTCGGCAGCCAAGGGGATTTTAACCCCTAAAACTCCCTTGGCTACGCCACTGTTGCGAAGTATTGTGGTTGCTTTACAAGGAAGTCCTGAATAATTATGGGGAACGATGCGTTTATAAAATGACTCAACATTAGTGACTTAGCTTGGAGATTCCAGAATAGGAATCCGATACATCCAAGGCCCAACTGGAAGTGTGAGGGGAGGGATGGGAGCATCATGAGCAAACACCAGGGTTGACTGGAAAGTAGCTACTGCCGGAAAAGTTATTCAAATAATATTGGAGTTAACATAGTGTTCCGAGGCCTAAATGCTCAAGTTTCTCAACAGTCAAAGTTTTAATCAAAGATTTTAGACCAGTGGCTATTCTAGCTACTTAGACATTGAGGGGGGAGTTAACTTCTTTTTTATCTGGGGGGGAGGGTGCAGACATTGGGAGGTCATACTACTTGCCAAGATGTTCCCAAAAAATTTGTTTGAAGGGGAGGGAAACTTGGGGGATTCCCCCAGAGAAGGCCTAGAATAAACACTTTTAGACAAACACGAAACCAAGGAGGTATTATTATTAATGTTATTATTATTATTATTATTATTATTACTACTACTACTACTACTACTACTACTACTACTACTACTACTACTACTACTACTGCTATTATTATTATTATTATTATTATAGGTCAGTTTGCCAAGAACCTGCCACTTGAACCCTGCAAAAGCCCCTGCACTGTGTCTCAAAATCAAACTGGCAAATTGTAACGGAGACGTACGCCTCAAAACGCAGCAATTTTGCGTAGACACGAACTACGCTTATCGACAATCACACTGACCACCGTAATTGGCCCATACTCATCATTGCACAAACTTCGCAGCGTCGTAGCATTACTAATTGGGCCTACGTTTCGTCACATGCAAGACAGCTGGCTAACGAGACAAGGTCGTAATATAGCCGCAGAATGGATACGGTAACTTCGTCCAGTGGCGGTTCCACCAGAGGGCCAGGGGGGCCCGTGCCCCCTATTGAGTGCCTGGCCCCCAGTGGCCCCCTGTTGGGACCCTATACTTAATGCTACATACATTAAACAACAATTGGTTGACCCCCCATGATCAGAAGTTGCCACCCTAACGCCCCCCCCCCACTTGCCAAATTCTAGAGCCGCCACTGACTGCGTCTAGACGAAAGCGCCCTATCGCAGAAACAATTTGAGCCTAAGTAAGTAAGTAAGTAAACACGAAATTTCTGTAGCGCTGCCAGAAAGCTTGGCGCAGTGCACCATCTTATTCACGAGAGCTCTATCTAGGATTCTAGGTAAATCCATAGTCCGTAATCCGTAGTCCGCGGTGGTCAAGGTTCTTGATCCAGGTAGGCAGCCTAGCCTTAGTTTCGTTTTTATTTTCAGCATAAACAGTGGGGCAGCCAGGATTTCGGAATAGGGGAGAGACACATCGGCGTATTTGTGATAAAAGTAAAGAGAGATAGAAAGAAGAACATCATATAAAGCCTCTGCCTCTTATCAACTGAAGACTTTTCCTATCCAGCCTAAAAATCCAGGTATCAACCGTTATCGCTTTTAGAGAATGCGTGTCGATTTCAGGATGAGGTTTATTAAGGTCTAATCAGTGTATCGAGTTCAGCGTCGCAAATTATTTCAAAATATAATAAATTGCATTTTAATTTTACGAGAATTTTAAAATTGAACGCGATTAAGGCCTGTATTACGGTATATTAGCAGACTATCGGAAGTGGGAAGTGGTAGGGTAATGATATAAAATTGCATTTTGATGCCTGCATTCTACATCTGCTTAAATGAGTGCTCATTCGAAATTGGTTTAATGTGAACAAGCGATTGACTGTAGGCTATACTATATTCCGCCAACTAAGCACAGTATCCATCAATCACTCTCTCCTCTGCTATGGGAAGATTTATGGCGGTTCGGAGGAGGCGTGGTAACTTTCGGGGGAGTGGTGAGAAATTGTTATAGCATAACGCACTGAGATGCAATTTTTGGGAGGGAGATCTAGGACCAGGGACGTAGCTAGGCATGGGCAGGATTTTAGGTTTAGGGGGCTTCAGTCCAAGATTCACTTCCCTTTCTTCCTTTTCAGCCCGCAACGCCATTTGGGCTTGAATTTTTGTTGGGGGGTTAGCTTCAGGTTGGAGGATTGAGCCCCCAAAGCACATTCCTAGCTACGTCCCTGTCTAAGACTGGGGAGAATTTCACCATATTCGGCCTATATGGAACACTGTTACCAATCTATGGATAAGTTAATTAATTTAAGTACAGGTGTAGGCCTATATCTGCTTTTAAAATTCTGAATATGCTAAGAGATTAGCCTAATTAGTTACAGGTCTGTGCTAGAAACGCGCAATCACGTCATTATCTAGTTATAAGTCATTATGTAATCATTATATGTAATTAATAATTATTGAGTGCGTTGTTCTAAATCTGTAAGGCAGACTTTTGGAACCACATTTACTGATCACGTGACTCTTATAGTTTTAGCGTCAAATATAACAAGAAGTTCAGACTGGTCAGCAGATTTCAGACGAACACGGTACCGCAATAATACAAGATGAACCAGAAAAACCGCCACTCGTGGAAAGACAAGGCACAGCTTGCAAAGAACAACTTACAAATGTGACATTCGGTGTCGAAAATATTCAACACCTCTTTGCTTAAGGGGCCGTCCATTAATGACGTCACGCACTTACGGGGAGAGGGTTCAAACATTTGTGACGATGGGTGACGACGGAGAAGAGGTTTCCAGAAATGTGACGTCACATAATACTCAATATTTTGATTAATACCGTAATGCTATGTTACCGCAAAATTGAATGTATTTGACACTTATAATATAATTATTATACTTCATTTTAAAAAAGGAATTTGAAAAGTTTCTGAATATTGTTTCCACTATAATAATTACAATAAATATTTTCAAACGAAACATTAATTTATACATTGGAAAGACAAGATGACGGGGGGGATTTTAACGCGTTGTGACGTCATATTTGAGGGGTCTGACTTTTGTGACGACGTGTGACGAGGGGAGGGGTCAAAAACCTCCCAAAATCGCGTGACGTCATTTA
This sequence comes from Metaphire vulgaris, assembly GCA_018105865.1. Classification (NCBI taxonomy): domain Eukaryota; kingdom Metazoa; phylum Annelida; class Clitellata; order Crassiclitellata; family Megascolecidae; genus Metaphire; species Metaphire vulgaris. Next base: position 9,071,209 of record CM030860.1, on the reverse strand, counting down.
TGGACGGCCCTAATATGTGTATAGGTGTTAATTTTTATGTTAAAGTGCTCTCGACTTCGGCTTTATGCTATGCGTATAGCGCTTAATGAGTTGTCAGCAATAATAATAATAATAATAATAATAATAATAATAATAATAATAACCTTACCTTTGATTAAAAACTTACGACACTTTATAACTGAAAACGGTTTCAGTGTAATTTTCGTGCAGTGTGTGTGTGTGTGTGTGTGTGTGCATCGCATTCTAAGCAGTGACTGCAAAATCTTGACACCAGCGTCTTTGATAAGCGCCTGGTATTTGAGGGTGAGACCAGCGTGGTGGCGAGGGGGAGAGGAGAGAATGCTTAATTGTTTCATTATGCTAAATTCTTTTTTCTTTCTTCTTTCTTTCTTCCGTCGTTCCCTATTGGGTTGAACGATGGGCCTGAATGAGTTCCTTCCACTTCTGTCTGTCTCTTGCTACTCCGGTCAATTGGATGAAGTACTATGCTAAATAAGCAAGGTAAAAAGTTAACGGCAGCAAGAAGCAGTGCCGAGAAATTTTTCTTCTTTCAATCACAAATATAAAACTGGTTACTTTAAGACCCTGTTTATAGATTAGTTTCAGTATTTTAAGAACCTAATTCGCCGCTAGTCGGCTGTAGGGCCTATACATGGACACCAATGCATTGGGGCAAGAAGGTTTGCCCCTGAAAAATTTCTATTGGCGCCCATGAGTGTATAATCAAGCCTATGTATTTACTTTTTGAAAATGCAATTTGGTCGGACATGAAGTTCCTGTACTCTGACCCTGATGACCGTGATTTATATATATATATATATATATATATATATATATATATATATATATATATATATATATATATATATATAAAGTTTGAGTTGCTATGAATGAGATTGCCAACAGTTTCCAATCAGATAATGTAATGTAACAACGCATTTATATAGCGCTTCTTCTGGACGAGCACTCAGAAGCACCTCCACTATTATTTTGAATGAAACATAATGTTTATAAATTCAATAACTTTGAAATCCAGCTCTGTACAATCTGCAACATTAGAATAAATTACATGTAATCAGTGACTCAATTTTTCTTATCTCTGCGCGACGTACAGTGTACAACTTTTTGGAGTACTTACTGGTCACACATGGACAAGGGTCCATTTTTTAAAACCCCACCCATCATGATTCAGACCAAGTTTAACCCAACCCACAAAAGCAATATGGCCGCTTGACCCACCCAACTCACCGTACTACATTACAATTTCTTAAACCATGACACATTTTCGTACCCAACCCACCATAAACATGGACATTTCTGACCGAACTCAGCCCCCCACTCCCCCACGGGTGAACTCAACCCACGTCCATGCCTGCTTGCTGCTGGACGGACGTCGTTCACCATACTGGACCGAACCCCGAACCCGTGTACTTAAGCGGCGTAAACTGCAGCTCGACGACCTTCTGCGGGACTCTCTCCTGACCGCCGCCGGACACGTCCTGTGCGTCGGTACTGAGATGGCATTTGCCGCCGTGGAAGCGCTGCGCCATGCGTACCAGGTACTGCTCGTCGATGTTCGTACCGCCGACGTTCATCGTGATGCTCGCCAGGGACGGAGCGATCTTGATGACGTCACCGAGTACCTCTTGCGTCAGCTTGCGGACACCGTTACCGAGGATCAGGTGAGACAGTTCGAGGGCGTGTTGGCAGACGGCGTGCAGGAACTCTTCCGTCAGGGTCACCGCCACCGACGACAGATCCAACGTCTTCAGGCGCTCGCAGGTCGTCAGCACCTCGATCAGGTCTTCGCTGGTGACGAGACACGCTTCGCGCAGGTCGAGGCTCGTCACCTGCGAGCAGAGGACCGTTAGAAGGCGCAGGAACCCGCCTCCGACGCCCCGTACGCACAGGTTCTGAAGACCGTTCAGTCGGAAGCCGCGCATCTCACCGCTCAGCGTGTTGTACACTTCCTCGGCCAGCGGCGCAACGTCGGCGTAGAAGGACTTGCTGGAACAGTACAGAGTCAACGCCTTGAGATCCGGATTCTTGACGATGAGACTGACGACCCCCTTCGGCGTTACCTTCTGGCAATCGATGAGAACGAGAGATCGGAGAGCGGAAAACTGTGCAAGGACCTCCATGCACTGATCGTCTACGAGACCGCAGTTGTACAGCATGATACTGTGCAGCCTTCTGCAGCCGATCTGCAGTTTCGAGACACCTTCGACGTCGATGTTTGCCGTGTGATAGATCTTCAGCTCTTCCAGCTGGGCGCACGACTCGCCGATGGCCGCCAAGCAGGCGTTGTTCAGGTCCTGCTGTGGAACGGCCGACGTCTGCATGCCGGGCAGCTGGTTCGTGTTGTTGAGGCTGAGGTGCGCGATGTGCGGGCTTTTCGATGCGATGTACCGGATCGCGGAACTCGTCACCTTGCCGCATCGGGACAGGTAGAAGCAGGTGAGATTCGGACAGTTGTCGGCGACGGTTCGAACGCCCTTGTCGGTCAGCTCACCGGGTTTGTCGAGCTTCAGGCGACAGATGTTTCCCGACCGGTTGTAGACGAACAGCTTGGCAAGTCCGTCGTCGGTTATGGAACACTGCTGCAACTCGAGGTTCTTGAGGCCGGGAAAGAGGACGGCGAGGCGCTCCAGTCCCTTGTCGTCCAGGTACCCGGAACCCCGGGAACAGGTGTAGGTCTCGATGTGGTTACAGCTGATGGCCACCTTCGCCAGGTCGGCCTCCCACCTGGCCTTCCGCTGTTTGTCGGCGGCGTCCGGGAGATTCCGGCGTATGTGTCCGTAGGCAGACGTCGGCATGTCGTGCAGGACCTTCATCGGCGACTTCTTGAAGTACGCCTGACATTTCAGCGGATCGCAGGTGTTGTGCACGTTCGGCTGTACGTTCGCCAGTTCCTCGAGCGCCGGCAGGCACCCGGCAAGGCATTCGTAGACGAGGTTCGGCAGCGGCAGGACGGGAACGAGCAACTTCCGCAGCTTCGTGAAGACGAGGCCCTCTCGCGGCAGCTGCATGAACGCCTCCTGGGTGAGCTTCTCGCACCTGCTGCAGTCCAGCTCCTCGACAACGTCCTGGATCACGGCGAGACGGTCGAGAAACTGTTTGTCCGTGACGTACGAAGGTACGTCCACGAAACGCCACAGTTCAGCGTCCTGAGTCATCGACTGCCAGACGTTCGTCGACATCTGCACGTCACCAAGAGACACTGCATGCCGGTTACGCGAGAATTCGTCGTCATTGTTTAATCTAGGCCGTTTCCCGGGGGGGGGGGGGATTGCCCCTTTCCCCCCAGAAATTTCAAATTCACCCGGCCGTTTCCCAGGGGGAAATTGCCATTTTCCCCCGGAAATTTCAAATTCCCCGGAAATTTTGGCATACTACAAGGACTAACAGCAGCCCCCTAGCAGAATTTCCCCCGGCTGTGTCAGTTTTCCCCCCGGCTTTGTCAGTTCCCCCCGGAGTCCAGGGGTCTAGATTAAACACTGATCTACAGATTTTTGGTCTACCGACAATAGTCAATAGGTCTAGTACGATACTCTAACCTAACCATAACCATAACCCTATACCCCGAACTCTAATCTTAACCCTAGCAATAACCCTAACAAAATACAATAACCCTAACCTAAACCCACCCTAACCCTAACCATAGCCCTGATATTGTAGTAGACCTACTGTCGGTAGACGAAAAGTCTGTAGACGAATAATGTCGTAATACTCTGCATGCCTAAGGAGTCTGCACGAGAGCACGTCGTTACAATAGTCAAGACATAATCTTTTGTTGTTAACGATAAGTTAAGGGAATAAATAGATGAACTAGTCATTTGGTGGCGTAGAAATGGGTGCATGGGAAACCCAGTGCACTGGCGTAGGCCTATACTTTGTTGAAAAAGTGGGGGTCTAATCACTATGCCTTCCACCTTCCACCTTCCATAGGGTAGCCTCTCAAAAAGTGTGGGTGGAAGGTAGCACAAGTCTAGAGGACTAATCGAAGTTTACGTCTATGGCTCAGTTGATGGAAGGATGGATGGATGGATGGATAGATGGTACGGATGGATGGATGGATGGATGGATGACTAACCGGTTAGCTGGCTGAATGCAGACCTAGAGAGGATGGATCACAGAATAAGAATGGATAGATCGTCTGACTGGCTGTTGGAAGGATAGATGGACGGATGAATGAATGGCTAGAAGTTTGGTATATGGAAGAACTAGCGTGGCCTAATCTGACACGTATTACCTTCAAAGCTTCTCTTCGGAATCCGATTTATACGAACGTTGTCAACTTCTGGCGTTTTCCGCATACAAATTAAAACACAACTCTATAGACAGTATCTCCAATCAACTAACTCGTGCATGGGACCTCTTGCCCGACCGATCAGCATTAGCCGGGGCCGTCGCTGCGTTGGAAGCGCAGGCCTTATACTAGAGCCTAAGCTGGTAGGCTTCAAACCTCCGGGCTCTTCATCCGAGCCCGCGGTAGAGAGCGGCGTTGAGGCGCAGTGCTGGGCTGACTCACGCCGAACTTTCGGTACACGCTATCTGTAGCATACAGCCGTGGAGTGGTTGGTGTTTGTGCATGTGTGCTACCATCAGTCTGGTATTTAAGACATCCGGGATAGCGCTCTGTGTCTGTTCGCGAGTCACCCTTTCTGTATCCTTCCGTGCGTTTCTCTGCTCCTCGTCAGCGGCGCAGTTTCGAGCATGAATATTTTGCGAGCATGTCTTCTTGCGTTCCAGTAGTTAGGAAGTAAGTTTAAATGACGCATGGAGAAAAGTTTGCTGATTTGCTGAATGTTCGCAAACTACAAACCACGGTTATTTCTAGGATTATCTTCTTTTTTGGGGGGGAGGGTGTCGGTAAATTCTGGAGTCCCCTGCAAAAATGTCTGACAAAGAAAAATAGGTGATTCCATAGCTGAAATTGGGGGGTGGGTGGGTGATGGGGAGTGTAGGTCCCAAATTGGGAAGGGGGGTTGTTGGAGGTCTTAGGGGGTGTAAAAATATCCCTGCTCCAAACCTTTGGTTGTCAAGTTCTTGCTTTCCTGGGTCAACGCAGCAGGGTCCGGGGGCTTTGCATTAGAGCCTTCGTACTACTGCATGAATGGAGGGTGGTGGGGGGTGGTGGGGGTGTAGCTCGCACATGAACGTGGGTCCATTTTTATTAAAACCCAGCCCGCGAAAGCAATAGGACTACCCAACCCACCGAAATATATTCCATTTTTTAAACCATGGCCTATTTTCTTATCGAACACAAGCCACCATAAAGGTGGAAATGTCTGAAACCCGTGTCCATGTCTGACTAGCCTGAGACAGACGAGAAAAGGGTTGGACAAAACGTGAATCACAAGGTCTTAAATTCGCCGGGAGAGTCTACTGCAAGTCAAAGTAGTTTTGAACACAGGGAAAACTACTAAGCCCCTTAAAATCCACTTATTATTACCTTCCTTATCAATTTCTTTATTATTATTATTATTATTATTATTATTATTATTATTATTATTATTATTATTATTATTATTATTATTATTATTATTATTATTATTTATTATTATTATTATTATTATTATTATTATTATTATTATTATTATTATTATTATTATTAGTGGTAGTAGTAGTGGTGTGGTGGTGGTGGCAGCAGGTGGTGGTGGTGGTGGCAGTGGTGGTGGTGGTGGTGGTGGTGGTGGTGGTGGTGGTGGTGGCAGCAGGCAGCAGCAGCAGCAGGCAGCAGCAGGCGGTGGTGGTGGTGGTGGTGGTGGTGGTGGTGGTGGTGGTGGTGGTGGTGGTGCAGCAGCAGGTGGTGGTGGTGGCAGCAGTGGTGGTGGTGGTGGTGGTGGTGGTGGTGGTGGTGGTGGCAGTGGCAGCAGCGGCAGCAGCAGGCAGCAGGTGGTGGTGGTGGTGGTGGTGGTGGTGGTGGTGGTGGTGGTGGTGGTGGTGGTGGTGGCAGTGGTGGTGGTGGTGGCGGTGTGGTGGTGGTGGTGGTGGTGGTGGTGGTGGTGGTGGTGGTGGCGGCGGCGGCGCGGCGGCGGCAGCGGCAGCAGTGGTGGTGGTGGTGGTGGTGGTGGTGGTGGTGGTGGTGGTGGTGGTGGTGGTGGTGGTGGTGGTGGTGGTGGCAGTGGTGGTGGTGGTGGTGGTGGTGGTGGTGGTGGTGGTGGTGGTGGTGGTGGCGGCAGCAGTGGCAGGCAGCGGCGGCAGCAGCAGCAGCAGCAGCAGGTGGTGGTAGTGGTGGTGGTAGTGGTAGTAGTAGTAGTAGTAGTAGTAGTAGTAGTAGTAGTAGCAATGGTAGTGGTAGTAGTTCAATATAGCCGACATGAGAGTGAAGAAAACGAATTTTCTAGAAGATTCTCAGAGTAGAAAACACACGTACAGGCCCATTAAATAGATCTTCCATTCATTATATAATATAATAGAGAATCGTCGGTCTCTGTTAATTAAGCAGTTCCTATAATATCAGACGATAGTCGTTGAGTATTTGTGGTTGAGCGTCATCGCCGTCGATGCTTCCGTCTGATCGCCTTCGTTCGGTCCTGACCGACGCTGCTCGTCCCTCCTCGGCGGCCCCAGGAGAGCGCAGCTGAGACTCGGCGACCCCTGGGGACTGGAGGACGACGCACCGTTCGCGGCGTCCGGGCGACCGGAAAGGTGAGCGACAAGGGCACTTGAGGGGTCGCAGCCGACGGGACACCTCGTCGGCGGCGGAGGCGGCGGCGGCGACGGGAGGCGATTGGGGGACGATCGCAGAAGGGTGCCGTCGCCGTACTGGGACAGGCGAAGGTCGACCGAATACCCCGTGGCCGCCGTCGCCGCCGCCGCCGCCGCCGCTGCAGTCGAGTCCTTCCCGATCTCTTCCTGCCGCGCCCTGAGTATGCGACCGAGACGCTGCCACTGGCAGAACGTGGCGACGAACACGACTCCGTTGAGGGCCAGCAGGACGCAGCCGACGGCGACCGTAACCCCCAGCGTTGTGCTGGCGGTCGACCCGCCGCCGGCGCCGCCTACGTCACCCGGCGGTCTCGTGACTCGGGGATCGGCGGATGACGTAATCGCCGTCGTTGACGACGTCACGACGCCGTGATCGGTGAGGCGCCGATGGAGCGTGTCTTTCCGGGCGCCGGTGGGGGTGGTGGCGGTGGAGGGGAAGGAGAAGGAGAAGTCGCCGGGGGATTCGATATTTGACCGATGGTTGTGCATAATGGCGCTGGTGGTGGTGGTGGTGGTGCTGGAGAAGGAGGAGGCGTTCAACGCCCAAAAGGTCCCCGAGGAGGAGGAGGAGGAGGAGGATGAGAAGGTCAAGGTCTTTGATAGGATCTCGGATATCTCGACGTCACGTGTTCCCTCGTCTTCGAAACTGGATCGGTTCTGGTGGTCGTCGAGCAGGTGGAGCGCCGGATCGAAGACGTCCGGCTTGTGGATTCGCGGAATCAATTCCAGCCAGAGCGCCATCTTGTGACTCTTGTAGTGATGGTAAAGTCGTGGCACGGAACCTGAAATCACAAATATAGGCGGTTAATTAAAAGAAACCAAACGACGATTTTCAATACACGTCATCACAGTTTCGTCGTACGTAATGTTGTCTATAATATATATATATACTGTATATAATTATATATATACATACATATCACATACATATACACACATATATATATATTATAGTTAGTATTATATATATATATATATATATATATATATATATATTGTAGTTCCTGGAAGCTATTATGACACTACGGTGACCATATTTCTGGGATCAACAAAGGGACATACTCCCTCCCTCCCCTCTCTACTCTTCCGAGTCCCATAGCGTGCGTAACAATCTCGCCATTCATTGCTATTGTGACGTAACGGGAATTCCACATTCTACTGATGACTGCGTTAGGTTCTATATATATATATATATATATATATATATATATATATATATATATATATATATATATACACGCAACCGAGAAGTATAGGTCTACGTACAAGCATAGCACACTGCAGATGTTTTGGCGAACGTTAGCATTAAGACTGGTAAATAAAATGAATCAGCATTTTTGAAACTAATGGTCAGCATCAGATCTCAATATAAGACCTGTGAGACGATTCTTGCTAAACCTGTGCCGCCGTTAGCATATATAAAATGTCCCAATACACGCATTTCCGGATATTGGAACCGAGATATATGAATAGAGAGAGAGAGAGAGAGAGAGAGAGAGAGAGAGAGAGAGAGAGAGAGAGAGAGAGAGATCTTGGTCATGCAGCGCACAGAAGACCAAATATGTATATGCATAGAGATTTTTACAGGCAAATCAGAGATGTCCATGGGTCCATTTTTTAGAACCCAATCCAACCCATGCCGATAATAGGTTTACTCGACCCAACCCAACCCACTGTAATACATTATAGTTTCTTAAACCATTACTTATTTTCTGACCCATCCCACCATTAATATGGAAAAGTCTGACCCAACCCAATCCAACAAAACCCAGCCCAACCCATGGGTTAACCCAACCCATGGACATCCCTGAACTGCCTGGCAAATACATAGACGTGTGTCCATGACGCACAATCGGTAACAGCCTTTTGATATCGAAGGCAAATGCGATTTAATTTGTTACGAGTAATTTCGCAGGTGTATTGTGCTAACAGGTTATTTGCCATAACTGTAAAGACCTGAGCTCTGGTTAGGCCCATTTCCGATTACCCGATCATCTAGCTAAAGCAATTTTCCACACATTTTGACTGCGGCGTAGACCTAACCAGTGGCTAATCTAGACTCCTGGACTCCAGGGGGAACTGACAAGGCCGGGGGGAAATCAGCTAGGGGGGCCTGGGGGGAGCGCTGTAAGTTGTTATAGTATGCCCAAATTTCAGAAGGAATTTGACATTTCGGGGGGGGGGGAATTTTCCCCCGGAAACGGCCTAGATTAAACACTGGGCCTAACTGGCCGACTTCGCCTCTCTTTTTAAAGCAACAATAATCCCAGAATGTCAGAATGTACAAAACAGAGTTCTATTTAAAACTGTAAAAGTTATTGGTCTAGACCGGTTTTTGAAGGCATTTTTGTAGACAGTCATCAGTCATAAAACAGTTTTTAACCTCACTGTAATATTCCATCACACACACACACACACACACACTTATAAACACACACACAGACACACACACACACAGACACACACACAGACACACACACATGAGCAGCATTGCAATAGCAAGAGAGATGAGACAGCATAAATATAGCATTTAGACTCGATTCCGCGGCAGGAGATTGACTTGCCGATCAGAAGATATTTTTGATTGGTCAGATCAAACGGAAGCCACTTAGCCAACGGTATCTGGTCACGTGATGAGTCCATCCAGTTTCTATCGTTCGGATCTCTAAAAAAATACGTTTCCACCAGAAAATGACGTCATATGGCAGTATATAAACGCGCGCCAAACAATTGATATTGGATGGATGACTGTTAAGATTTATGGATGAATGGATGCATGGACGTACAGTTGAATGGATGGATGGATGGATGTACAGAAGTATGAACGACTATATGGATGCATGGATGCATGAATGGTTGAATGATTGGGTGGATGGATGGATGAATCGATAGTTTGGAGCTTGATTTAACTTCAAATTTAGTCAAAGAATTGTTTGTTTGTACATTTGTCAAGAACTTTTTCTGAAACATAATTAATGTAAGACTGTTGGCAATGTATATGTATACATATATACATGTATATACACTGTATATGTGTGTGTGTATATATATGTATATACAGTATATACAGGGTGAACAAGTAAAAACTGGCCCCTTTATGATATTTAATATCTCGGCTGCGTGTATAGCGATTTAAATGAAATTTATAGGCCACATACCTGGGAATGTTTCTGATGTAATTGCCAAATAATTTCATGCTGATATCTTTAGTGTTGGCTGAAATATGGCCAAAAACTAAAGAGACCCAAATTTTGAAATGCATGCAGAACGATACCACAATAGTCTACGAATAACATCAGTTATTGGGATTTCTCGGACCAGAGGCGTAGCGTGCACTCATGCCGCCCATGCCCCCCCCATGACGTCGCTTCCAAAATTTGCCGCGCCTCCCTGAAAAAATCTCCTGCCAAGCAAGAAAGGTCGTCGCTTCCAAAATTTTAAAATTTAAAATTTGCCTCCCCTTCTAATAAAATTTGCCGCGTTCACTGAAAATCTCGCGACAAGCAAAGAAAAGGTCGTCGCTTCGAAAATGTGCCCCCCGTCATGTGTGCCGCCCATGGCTAAAGCCACAATAGCCGTTGGCACGTGACGCCTCTGCCTCGGACTAAACTTCCAGTGTGCCGAGGCAGCCGAACAACTGCTTTCGGTCAATTTTTTTTAAAGCCTAACGCTTTGCTAAATTTTGGTGTCGCTTGTATGTATTTGGAATAGGGATACAGATTACAGGACCGGTAGTAACCTGCGCCATTCCCACTCCGCAGAATAGACTCTCCTCTCTTTCTCTTGCTCTCTCTCTCTTTCTCTTGCTCTCTCTCTCTTTCTCTCTCTTTCTCTTTCTCTTTCTCTTTCTCTCTCTCTCTCTCTCTCTCTCTCTCTCTCTCTCTCTCTCTCTCTCTCTCTCTCTGACTTCGAGCACATCATAGACCAGTCCACCTCAGTAAAAGCAAGAAAAGTTCATATGAGTCATTTCAGTTCTAATACGTTGTCAATCAAATGCCACGATTCGCTAATTAAAGACTTTAAAAACCTGCTAATTAAATTTTCTGTCCCTTGCTGCCATGGGCGCCAAATACCCTAGCCACGCCCCTGCTAGCAAAACCCTATTTCCGATCAGGGCTCTTTTGTGCCGGAGTGAGGCGGAGCGGCGCTCCGGAAAATCCGGACCGCGTTCCGGAAAATCCGAAGACTGGTTTTTCGCAAAATTAAATTATTAAATAGAAAATCTAGAACTATATATCTATTGTCCGTATCATTTTTCAAATTTCCGATTACAAATGTGGCATGACTGATGATTTTGTTAATTTGTTGTGGATGATCGTGGGCCTTCTCGGCGACCTCCGCATAGATAGGTGCGTTTAAATAGTATATCTATGGGCTTCGATGATCACCGCCATTGTTGTTCAGACTAATTTTAAATTTCGCACGATATATATATATATATATATATATATATATATATAGCTACGTGACTACGTCATTTTGACAAGTGACTTCCGACTGTTGCGCTCCGAAAAATATTTTGTTTGCAAAAAAGCCCTGTTTCCGATATCCAATAAAGTGCTTGACACCCGATTTAGCTGTGACGAAGTAAAAAATTCGATCTCCCAACCCCATTATTTTTTGGTCGATATTTGCCCGGATCAATCCGTAACGTTCAGTGACCTGCGGAGATTCTATAAAACAGGAATATTCAATTAAATTCTACGAAGGGCCACATTCTTTATGATTTTGGTAGGCCCTACCTGAGGGCCAGATGTTTTTGAAATCAGTTACAAGAATATAGTTCATAAGCAGGAAAGTTGATATCAAATCATTAAACATATTTTATAGACAAGAGTCAAATTTTTTTAATCATAAATTTCAGTATCTTTACGGGCCATTTCATACCCTTAGCGGTCCGGATCTGGCCTGCGGGCCGCCTTTGAATACCTCTATTTGCCGCAGGGATAATTTTTACACCCCCTAACGCCCTCCAACACCCCCAATTTGAGACAAACCCCTCACACTGCCGGAAATCTAAATTAGTTTTATGATTTCTATGGATTTATATCAAGTTCTAATGTCTGGCTCGTATCTCTTATATATGTCTCGTGACTGCGGATTATACTACCTATAGGCCTATAGAGGCAGATGAAGCTGTACAAAATCGAGAACGGTGGAAGGTGACCACAGCGGTCAGAACCGGCTTCGTGAAGTCAAGATAACATCAACGTCCAGTAATCTGCGTTCTAATTAAAGTTTACTTTACAGCGAGCTGTAATAACAGTGGAATGTGATACAATTTATCAGACAAATCAGACATAAAGGTGGTGGCACAGTCACGGGCAGTGTTTAATCTAGACTCCTGGACTCCGGGGAACTGAAAAAGCCGGGGAACTGACAAAGCCGGGAGGGGGGAATTCTGCTAGGGGCCGCTGTTAGTCCATGTAGTATTCCAAAATTTTCGGGGGGGGGGAATTTGAAATTTCCGGGGGGGAAGGGCAATTTCCCTCCGGAAACGGCCTAGATTAAACATTGGTCACGGGGTTGTTTGGGGCTGTTCAAACAACCCATTTTAAAAACATGACCAACACAATTGATGTAAATCCGTTGAATTTTTGTCGAAGGAGGGGTGTAGTGGGGGTCGACCGCGGCTCCCGCTGACAGGGCCTGCCTTAAGCCTGGGCAAACCGGGCCTTTGCTCAGGGTCCCGCTCCTCTATAGAGGCCCCACGCAAAGTCTTCGAAGGGCCCCGCGATTGTTGACGACCTTTTTTTGCTTGTCACTGACCATAACTCGCCCAGGGTCCAGCAAAACGTAAGGCCGGCCCTGCCCGCTGGAGTTCAGTTGCATAGTGTCTCCAGTTAACACTTTGCATAAGCTGGCTACGCCACTGCCCAAAAGTGCATTATAGGAATTTTTTCTAGAAATGCTTGCTTTCAGTTAACGTCATTTCAAGTATTGTCGTCTCGGAAGGTTTTTAGAAGTGAGATTCGCTCTATTCTATTCGAAGACGTTGCTCTGTTACCAACAATGCAAGGTTCTAAGCCCCATTCATCTTTACACTCCATCACACCTCCTATTATCTTACTATACCGTACACCAATTACGTCTGCTGTTGGAATCCATCCAGTGTTTATTCTAGCTATCTTGACATTGGGGGGAGTTTGAAATGTATAAGGGGACAAGATTTGTCTCTCCACGATTGGGGGGGATTTCCATCCCCCAAGCCAACATATACAATTTGGGGGGGAATTTTAAAACACTTGGGGGGATTCCTCCAAAATAGGCCTAGAATAAACACTGAATCCATCCATCAGAAGCGAGAGTAAAATGTGACCGTTTAATTTAGGTTTCACTGTATACGGAACTGTGACGTCATAGTGATCTTTACCCCTCTCCTGTCGCAAACTGTCACACTTTCCTAAACCACCGCTCTCGAGCGTGACGTAAATTGTGGACGGCCCCTAAATTTTTTCGGTGTGGGGAGATAGTTTGAGAAGATGTTCAGACCCCAAAAAACACCCATTTCATTCGAATTCTGCTTTGCGGGATTTATACGATCGGTTCAGAGATCCTTCAAACATAAAATGCGCTTCCACGTTTTAGCAATCACCCGACTGGACTCTGCACTGCGGTATACGTTATAACTGAGGATTCATTATAATTTATAACCGAGTCCGTTATAACGAAGTTCTACTGTAAATAGATAGACAAGTCCTAACCCGGTTCTTATGAAGCTGGTCCAGTAGGACAGAACCTTTTCGGACAGGGCCTTGTCCTGCGCAGTGTAGGTCGTCACAAACGGATCTATTCCGTCGGCCAAAGGGGCTCCGAACACGTAAGCCATTTCGTTTGGCCGCGAGGAGTCGGAACCTCGAGCTGTCCCATCGGCATCTTCGGCGAAAACAAAGAGAAAGGTGCCGGCTGCCCGGCAAGCGGCGTGGTCCTTCGCCAGCTGGATCGTCGGCGCCACGTGCTGCCCGTCGCCGACAAGCTCGACCAGCTCGTCCCTGCTCGTCCCCGGGTCGACGGGTCGGTCCCAGTCGCGATAGTTGTGCGCGAGTATGTCGTAGATCTTCTGCTGATGGTATCGATACACGTTCTGCACGTACGTCCGCAACGCTTTCGTCCGTTGAACTAGAGTCAGGCCATCGTCCAACCTCGCCTGCGGAAAGTATTCGGCGCCGTCGCGTCGACCCACTCCGACCAGGAGGTCGGTCGACCCGAAGGCGTCGAGGCACGACGGCGCCGATCCGTCGTTCGTCGTCGTCGTCGTCCTGCCCGGCGGTCGGCCGTGGGAGGGAGGGAGGACGCTTCGGCCGTCCACCGTCGGACCGAAGGACGTGAGGTACTTGGGCGGGCGGATGTCGGCGCCGACGAGGTCGTCGACGGAGAACTGACGGAGGCACTGGATCGTCGCGACCGAGGAGCCGAGTCCGCCGCCGTTCGAGCAGTTGAAGTGGTCGGCCAACCGGCGGGTGTAGAGCAGCGGGTCGCCGGCGAGGGACCACGACGCCAGGGCAGAACCGCTGTCGACGATCGCTCGCCTGAACAGCGACTTACCTGCGATGGTCAAAGAGAAAAGAAAGTCTTAAAAACAAAGACCTGCACACGTTTGACCTTCGAACTCAAAGCGGTCTTTCATCATAATTATTTTTTAGAAATACAGGTTTCTAAGATTACAACTACTGCTGCTGCTGCTGCTGCTGCTGCTGCTGCTACTACTACTACTACTACTACTACTACTACTACTACTACTACTACTACTACTACTACTACTACTGCTGCTGCTGCTGCTGTTGTTGCTGCTGCTGCTCCTCCTCCTCCTCCTCCTGCTAGGCTGCTACTGCTGCTGCCATTGCTGCTGCTGCTGCTGCTGCTGCTGCTGCTGCTGCTGCTGCTGCTGCTGCTGCTGCTGCTGCTGCTGCTGCTGCTGCTGCTGCTGCTGCTGCTGCTGCTGCTGCTGCTGCTACTGCCACTGCTGCTGCTGCTGCTGCTGCTGCTGCTGCTGCTGCTACTACTGCTACTACTACTACTACTACTACTACTACTACTACTACTACTACTACTACTACTAATAATAATAATAATAATTACAGGGTTTAGAGTGGTTCAGTTGAATTTGACCTGTGTGAGAGCGCTATGTTCCATCCGGTCATTCATTTGTATTATGATCCTTGAATCAGATTGTGTGCGATCCAATTGTGTTTATATTTACAATAATTTGCTGGTCGCCATATTTTGGCTATGGCTGTTTCAAATTTAGAATAAACTCCTAAGAATAAGCAGCCTATGTTTCGGTAAAAGTGTATTAAATTTAAGGATAAAATTCCCCTTTTTCATCCTTTTTCGGCAAAGTTTATTGATTTTTCCTTCTATTTTCACCCCCAACCCCCCACCAACTTCCTATGCATTCATTTCATCCCCCCCTCCAAGAAATCCTGGAACCGCCACTGGGCACAGATTTTAAATATTGACGAATGTCAACTGGATAGTAGCGCGACAATTAGCACAATTGCAAGTAAATCAATTTGAAGTGCGAATCGGAGGTTTTCCAGACAGGCGCTGTACACGAATCACTCCCAAGCCCATGCAACGCGTTGCATTATTTCTGCAGTGAAAGCTTCGAGACGGCGAATGGGAACACCATGGACGGGTCGTTATTAGTTACCGACAGGGCGGAACGTTCAAAGCCTTTTGACGAGAACGGGGCCTGGACAACCGAAACGCATCGCGACAACATTAAAATTGCAGAGTGGCACCGCACAATAGGGGCCTAAATGTCCGATCGTCAGAAACGCGTTCGTTTCAGCAACGGCTCGAGTTTTATTACGGCCCTGCAGAGTGCGGCGAAAAACGAATGGGCCACGGCTCCTCGCCCCCCCGCCCCCCGCCCCCCGCGCCCCCAAGAATCCAGTCACTTCGGTTTATTTGTTGAAATAACAGCTTGATTCAAACGAATACGAACTACACGTTGGGATGATACGTCGAACAACTGCAAATTGCTACTGGCATAAATGCGACAGCAAAGCACATTCCTGGACACTGGTCAGAGCATTACCCTTCCACACATCCATCCATCTATCCGTATCATCCACCCATCCATGCATCCATGCATCCATCCATCTATCTATCCATCCATACATACAGTGTTTTATCCAGACTCCAGGCCTTGGGGGGATTGAGGCTTTCAGGGGATCGGACTTGGTTGGAGGGAAAAGGCACAGTTCAATGCAAAATTTGTGTAAGTGCTGGGATTTTTTGTTGGGGGGGATTTTGAGGTTGGGGGAAGGGGAATCTCCCCTCCTAGCAGGCCTGTATAAAACACTCCATACATACATCCAACCATCCATCCATCCTTACATACATACATCCATTACATCCATGCATCCATGCACATAAAAGACCGTCGACCAATGAATAAAGCCGTACCCGAGGAGTACCGAACCGGACGGATACGGGAACAGCTGGAAAAGATTCTGTTGACACGGAACCCTTTAATGGCGGAGTACGCATATACAGGAAAGGCGCGCAGGAGTGAGTGTGACGGCAGGTTCACAGGGGGAGGGGACGCCCGTTCGGAAAGGGCCAGGTCAGGCCCCACGACAGAATAATTAATACCTGGCCCTGAAAACGGATTTATTGAACGAAAACAAAAAGTAGACCAGAAACTAATAAATAATAATAATAATAATAATAATAATAAAATCGTCTTTTTTCTCTGTGTGTCTCTGTGTGTTTCTCTTTTTCTCTGTTCCTCGTCTCTCTCTTTCTCTCTCTCTCTCTCTCTCTCTCTCTCTCTCTCTCTCTATATATATATATATATATATATATATACCACATATATATATATAGCCTATGTATGTATTGTCTCGTTTTATGGACTGTGTCCTATAGCTTCACACCCCGGGCTGTTATCTGCGCTCGAAGCGAGGGAAAGGAGTTGGCGAGGCCAGAATACCAAAGAGACGGCAGAGCAAGAGTAAGAGAAGGACAGGAGAAGACAGAAAACTTAATGCATGCAGTTATCCATGAGAAAAGGAATCCTTGTTTGGCGAAGGGGCTTCAAAAGATTAAGCTTCTTTTAACCAACAAACGAATACAATTAATAATAACAACAAATAATTTTTGTATTGTAAATTTGTAATGGCTAATATATATATATATATATATATATATATATATATATATATATATATATATATATATATGGTTACATGGTCTGACTTGCTACCTCCACACTTCCACTCTGATCTTTGGAATTGAACTGGTCTTTAGCAGTATGGAGTTGGAGTACCATCGATTGGTATTATATTTGGTGCTATAGAAGTACATTAATGATAATAATAATGTTATTAATAATAATTCCGAAAATTGACTGGGGACTGACCCGTACTGTTTAGAGGATAGACGCCATTGTCTACGACTGCGGCTTTAAAAGATGGACACCGAAACTATTATGTCTCATATTTCATCACGCAGTAACGACATTCATATGCAGAGCCGAGTCCACAAATGACAGAACACGTCTTTATTATAACCACGCATTGCAAAGACATTGATAGATATAGGGAAAGAGGAGAGAGAGAGAGTGAGAGAGAGTGAGAGCGACAGAGACAGTGGCAGAGACAGAGACAGAACCAGGGAGAGAAAGAGAGAGATGCAGAGACAGACAGACAGACAAGAGAGAGAGGCAAGAGAGATAGAGAGATATAGAGATATAGATAGAGAGATATAGAAAGAAAGAAAGAAAGAAAGAAAGAAAGAAAGATAGATAGATAGATAGATAGATAGATATATGTATGTATGTATGCATGGATGGATGGATAGATGGTACGGATGGATGGATGCTTGATAGAGAGAGAGAGAGAGAGAGAGAGAGAGAGAGAGAGAGAGAGAGAGAGAGAGAGGCGGGAGAGATATAAAGACAACTGTCTATAGTAGCGCCATAATAAAAACGTTCAGATTTCAAAGCGCATTCCGAACGCATATTTTCCGGTTTTTTCTCTCCCATAATATCGTCATAATATTCCGTCGATGATTCATCACTGCTCGCATATTTATCGACAGAGGAGTATTTTATGCAACGACGACGACGACGACGACGACTAAATGTGATGACGACGCCTGCGACAACGACCTGCCAGCAAGCTTTGGAATGGCGCGGAATTCGCCTTGTGGGACTTTGGATAACAAATGGGTCGTTTTTATTAAAACGGGTGTTCATCATACAGCGGTGTAACGAATGAAAAGAAATGACAAAAATATAGAAAAATGCGTACACTGCGTGCAGAAAAAGGAAACCGATAAACATGTCGCTATAACCAGTGGCGGTTCCAAGAACTCTTGGTGGGGGGGATGCAATGAATTTCTAGGAAGATCCCGCCAATTGTCAAAGGAATTATATGTAAACGGTTTAGAAGAAATCTGTAGTTTTGATTTATGAATTATAATGTTCAGAATTGACAATGTATAGAAGCCATTTTAGTCTGGTTGTACAAAGTCATAGTGCAAAATCGAGTTTTCTTTCTATTGCTGGGAGCGAATTTGTCGATGACATTGTCTATAGATAGGTCCATGTCTTTGTCGATATAGGCTACATCAAGGTTAGTCCGTTTAGGCGATCATCTTCCATTGAAGATACATTTTGTGGGCCGATGGGGGCTGCATCCCAGTCATCCCCAACGTGGAACCGCCCCTGACTATAACTATCTCGAATCTGAGCAGATTTAGACAAAGTTTTAAACAGATAAAGAGACATTTATTTGTGTTATTAGCGCAAAATATTATTAGAACCTGTAGAGGCGGATCTAGGGTATTCGGCGCCCGGGGACAAAGTGTACGTTGGCGCCCCTAACAGGCCTGACTAGCAAAAAAAGTCCTCGCATCGTTTTCGGCGCCCCTCAACTCTCTCTTCATATAGTGCTGACGAGAAAAAAGGTCATCGCAAGTGTTTCTTCTACTTTATTGTGCATTTCACTTACTCAAATATCCAATTTTGGCGCCCCCTCACCTCGGCGCCCGGAGACATGTGTACCCCTGCCCTCCCCTAGATCAGCCTCTGGTTTGAGTGGTTTGTAACTTTTGCGGTGGTCAGCTGTCACAGT
>CM030860.1:8997406-9047406 GCA_018105865.1 Metaphire vulgaris | reverse complement strand
TATATATATAGTCTCTATGCAGTGGCACGTGATGTCGTCCTGCGTCCGTCATAGACTCTCTCTTTCTTTCTCTTTCTCTCTCTCTCTCTCTCTCTCTCTCTCTCTCTCTCTCTCTCCATCCGGCATTCGCCAGCATGACAAATCAACAACGCATGCGTTTGCATACGCAGCGACGTCAGTGTTTTATCCATGCCTGTTATTAGGGGGGCCGGGGGGGGGGGCGAGTGAGGGAACTTTCCATAAAAACCATAAAACCCCAAACTGACGCAAGTTTTTGCATTGAACTGCGTCTCTCCCCCTCCGGCCAAGTCAACCCCTTCCAAAGGCCTGAAATATGGATAAAACACGCAGCGTGCTATTTATACGGAGAAGAGAGAAAATTCCTAAATTCCTAGTCATTGTTTCCTAGTGCTGCATACGGGCCTGATGAGGGGATCCCCCCCCAAATCTTAGATTCTCCCATATTGCAATAATTTAAATTAAGGGAAGCATTTAAGTGTGTAATGCGATGACAATTTCTTATCACCCCTACACCATAACTGCAAACAAAGCCCCCTCATAGCAGAGAAGAGTGTATGCAACTCTGTTGCTCCCAGCTCCTCCATTAGTAGGCAAGGGGGTTATGCTACCAATAACTCATTTAACTTTCTCGTTTAGCATAATGAAACATTTACAAACTCTTTCCCCACGCCGCTGAGGTTTAGATATACCAATTGATAAGATGAAAATTGCAAATTCATTACAGATTTTTCGAAAAAGATTACCCCTTAACTGGGGATCCCGGATATATCCGTCCATTTTACATTGAGTTACAGTTAAATACACGGTTAAGGGGTTAAAACCCCATCTTTTTGACCTGGCCTATCCACCATAGACTGTCACCCGTTTGCCTGACCGGATACCTTGGATTTGACCTGGATCTTTAATTATTTGGATTTGGTGTGCCATCGGTTGATGCTCCTGTGCGTTATGAAGTGGCGCTATAGAAGTTTAAGATTAGATTAGATTAGATTAGACAATGAGTTGAGCAATGATCGAGCAATGAACCGTGTCTTAAGAGAACTGGTTCCTTGTATCACAGGTTTTATAGACGACAAATATATATAATTATTGATTCCTGTATGACGTTAGCATACGGAAGGACTATTGTTACAGTATGTGTATAGATATGCAAAATATTCAGCGAAGTGAAGAAACACTCGAATTAATATCTTAATTTTTTTGTGTCCCCATCTTCAACGTGTCAAATCCTGCTAGTAATGTCAGTGTCGTTTGTCTCAGTTTTAATCAACAGCTTTCGATGTGCGATACCTGTCGGCCACTTCAAACGACACTATACATATGTAGTTCTTTCAAAAATCTTCTCTCCGTCATAGAAGATTTCCAAAGATTACAAAGTTTTCACGCATGACAACTATTGCGTATTTTCCTATCTCTCCTTATTTATCAACTAATCGTTCAATCGAATCTATATAGCGCCGTTATATAATGATGCCTATAGCATCAGCCGTTGTCGAAGAAAATACAACAATAATTATAGAATGGCGACGATGAAGAGGGCAGTCTGATCGGCGGGGGCTTCATTCGAAGACCGATGGGACAAACAGGAACAGTTTATGACTAAATTTGCAAGGTGACAACGCGTTGGGTTTCACGAGGTGATGTAGGCAATGGATTCTAGAACCTGTTGATTAATATTTGGAAACATCTAGCCACTGCCATTGAAAGTACGAGAACGAGGCACATCAACACAAAAGAGATTCCTGCCGGGTATCGAATGAAATGGCCACAAAGTCGATCGTGAGATGAACCGTGTCTTAAGATAACTGGTTCCTTACTGTATATCACAGGTTTTACAGACGACAAAAATATTATAAAATCGATTCTCGGTATGACTTTAACCAATGGAAGGACTATTGTTTCAGCTGGTGTATAAGGTATGCAAAACTTTCAGTGGAGTGAAGAAAAACTCGAATTAAAATAATATTTTCCTAGGAACAACTCAACTGACGTCGTCCAAACGTACCTTTCGTCACGGGTGACATCAGAAGAAGGTTGACCATGACCGCACCGTAGCGGTGACCCATCAGGGTTACCTGGCTAGGATCGCCGCCAAATACTTTGATGTTGTCCGCCACCCAGTGAAGGGCTGCTACCTGGTCCAGGAGACCGTAGTTTCCAGGTGCGTGACTGTCGTTTGTCGTAAGAAACCCTGAAATATTAGGATAAGAAATATTAGGATAAGAAAAATTAGGATAAGAAAAATTAGAACAAGTCAGTGGCGGTTCCAGGATTTCTTGGTGGGGGATGAAAATAGAAGGAAAAATTCATTAAACTTTGCCGAAAGGGCTGGAAAAGGGGAATTTTATTCCTCATTTTACTACATTTTTACCGAAAAGGTTGACAAGCAAAAGAGTCATCCCCGGTTAGTTTTACTAGACTTTTATTACCAAAAAAGTAGATATCACAAGGGAAAAAAGTAAGTCCGAAAGTTCGGTGGGGGATGCATCCCCACTCATCCCCCACGTGGAACCGCCACTGGAACAAGCATTAGGATAGGAAAAGGAAATATTAGGATAAGATTGCATTATATCAATAATTATAATGTAAGCAGAAGAGATTA
The DNA here is from genome assembly GCA_018105865.1 of Metaphire vulgaris. Classification (NCBI taxonomy): domain Eukaryota; kingdom Metazoa; phylum Annelida; class Clitellata; order Crassiclitellata; family Megascolecidae; genus Metaphire; species Metaphire vulgaris. The sequence goes on along the minus strand of CM030860.1, from coordinate 9,044,783 downwards.
TATTTGAAAGACAGGATTCGTTATCGGATGAAAACTTTACGGATTGAGACAAAGATTGTAATAATAAGCCTATGAGTGCAATTCACTTTTAATTTACGTCCTCGTAATCAACAGCAGGGTTTAGAATGGTTCAGTAGGATCTGCCCTGTGTGAGAACCACTATGTTCCACCCGGTCATTCATTCACATTAAGGTCTTGCTGTGTAATCTCATTCTTTGCCCTCTTGTCCTCGCCTAGGTTTGCTCCTGTATTCTCCTCTTTAGCTTCTCGTCTTCGAGTCTACAGATAACAACAAAACTTTGCCGTGTGTGTATACGATGGAATATTTTTCATCTCATTCAGTAGGCCTAGAGTTCGCCGCCGACATTGGAAATCAATATAAGAGTTCTCATTAAATTTGTGTTCTGGCGAATTAGAACGACTGCTTCCTGGCAACAAATCATCGATCGATCGATTAGACGACGTTTCGGACAAATCAGACCCGGCAGTTTCCGGTCTCCGTTTCGAATGAATAGACAAAAGATTCCGATCAAACTAATCACAAAGCCACGAATATACAGACAAACCAGCCAGCGAATCGGTGCATGCATGAGGTATCATATGAAATCAAAATGATATAACTAGGGTTGCCAACTTTGACAAATTGCAATAAAGGACACCCGGTGCGGAAAACCCTTGGTGTCACCCGGTGCGGAGCAAAAGGGTTAACTTCCTTCTGAAATGGGGTGACAGGCAAAAAATGGAAATTTCAATTGAAATGTGTGGTTTCATGACTTGATTTTTGAAATAAAGGACAAGCCATGGTCCTCTATAAAAGCGATAAAGGACAAGGACTCAGAGGTGCATTAAAGGACTGTCCTTTGAAATAAAGGACGGTTGGCAACCTTAGATATCACGCAAAAATTATATATATACAGTATGTATATATGTACAGTATATATATATATATGTACAGTATATATGTACAGGATATATATATATATATACATATATGTGTATGTGTGTGTGCGTGCGTGCGTGTGTGTGTGCGTGTGTGTGATATTTGAATTAACGTTCAGTGAACTAACGATCACATCAAATAAGGAAAGAATATTGAAACAGAAATGAGCCAAAGAATGGAAGAGAGAAAGAAAGAAGGAATACAAAAACTAAATAGCAAATAATAATTAATTAACCCTAATTATAATGTCGCTCCTCAGAGACAGCTACCATCTGCTATTTTAATTTTTGCATAATAATAATAATAATAATAATAATAATAATAATAATAATAATAATAATAATAATAATAAGCAGAAGGTTAAATTAGAATTAACGAAATAAGAAATTAATTAAAGAAACCAATCAGCCAATCAACAATTCAAGTTGTAGTTGTTCAAATAGTTAAACAATGATGACGATGAACGAAAGAACAAGTGAACGAAATGCTGGACGAATGAAGGAATGAACGAGAGAGAAAATGAAGGAATGGATGAACAAAATGTGGACCACTGTGCTGTCCAAAACACCTCTAATTAAAATAGAGTTGAAACACATTCGTCTGCATGATTGGTCGCCAAGCCAATTAAACGTAATATGTCCACTTCTCTCTTTTCCGCCATCGAAGAAAAAAGTTGTCGCTAATCATCATCTCTTCGCTATCAACTATTCTTTTAATCTTGGCAAGAAATAATTCTTTTCGTTCGTCTATCTCTAGCGTCGCTATTTCCAATCTAATGCCACGCTACAGTGGAGCCCCAATTAAGACTGACTTTCTGTTAACATCAATGTAGTGTTTTATCCAGACTCCAGGCCTTTGGGGGGGGGGGAATGAGGCTTTCCGGGGGGGAATCGACTTGGTTGGAGGGGAAAAGACACAGTTCAATGCAAAATTTGTGTAAGTGCTGGGATGTTTGGGGGATTTTGAGGTTTTTTGGGGGGATGGGGGTGGGGGGAATCTCCCCTCCTAACAGGCCTGTATAAAACACTGCATCGATGCATTCGCAAGAATCTGACTTTAACTTTATCTTAGAACAAGGTGCAGAAAAGTCGTCGGAACCAAGGAACTAACTAAAGAACTTCCATAGCTCCATTTCGATGTCTCGATTGAAAGTCAATTTTTAGAAAGGAAATTGAAATGCAACAGTCGATCTGCTGATAATTATATAGCATGAATAATATGAACGAGTGTCGGCTTTTAGACGCTTCCATGGGTTATTCCTAAAATTAAAAGTATCAATAGCAGAAACGAACTTATCCAGTGTTTAATCTAGACTCTGGACTCCGGGGGGGGGGGGGAACTGACCAAAGCTGGGGGGAAGTCAGCTAGGGGGCTGCTGTTAGTTGATGTAGCATGCCAAAATTTCGGGGAATTTGAAATTTCCGGGAAGGGCAATTTTCCCCCCGGAAACGGCCTCGATTAAACCCTGAACTTATCAATAATGATAACTTTGCCACTGCACTAATGTACGGCGCTATAGAAATTTGTCTGACATTAATACTACTACTACTACTACTACTACTACTACTACTACTACTACTGCTACTACTACTACTACTACTACTAATACTACTACTACTACTACTACTACTACTACTACTACTACTACTACTACTAATAATAATAATAATAATAACAAATTTCTCGTTTCAAACTGCCGAACTAAAGTATTAGTTAACGCATGCAGAAAGGATTGACCAGGCCTGAGAACCCATGAGCTAACAGAGTATAGGCCTATAAACATCTAGTATCCATGCACGAGCAAAATTTCAGAGAAAATTAGTTTGACTATTCAACTCTGCCAAGGCATGCAATTCAGTATCTAAGGCTACTTTAGATTTTGAAAGCAAGAACTTTTCAAACAGACTCTGAGTTATAACAGTATTTCCAAAATTTTCATCTGCTGACTCAAATTTACCTACAGTTTTTTTTGCAGAATTAAACTACAGTATTACCGGTCAAAACTACATTTAGCAGGTTTTATCATTTTGTTTCAGTGCCAAAAATCTATTCTTTTAAAATTTATTTAAATTTATTTGTTCAAAAATATTTACCAATATTTTCTTGCGATTTACGACCAATTGAAGCTAGCTAATAAGTAAGTAAGTAAATTTAAATTTCTCTAGCGCTGCCCGAAAGCTTGGCGCAGTGCTTGCGATACTTAGCCTACTGGAAACCTGATTCTGTTGACAATGCGAATAGTTGAAGACGCTATGAAACGTTCGATTTTCCAGGGAAGTTTTTATGAGATGGGGTCACGGGGAACGGGGGGGGGGTGGTTGAGGGCGGGGTGAGATTAACCCCCAGTGGTCGAGGCGTTCATCTCCAGAGCGGGTGAGATAACAACGATGCCAGTCTGACTGAAAACCCCATAGAGATATAGACGTAAGAATAGCCGGACAGACCTAAGATTCCAAGGCGATAGTTTAGAGTTACGACGACGATACGTCCGAACGCCGACAGGATGCTGCCCTCGTAGGCGTTTCCGCTTCCGGTTTCGTAATCCTCGCCGTGAACGAAAACGAGGACCGGAAATAGACTGGAATCGTTCTTATCTGAAAGCGCATACAAAAATGACATACTGTATATACTGTATACTGTATAGGAGTATCCAGAACAATCTCTATGGTCACTGATCTATGCCCACCAGCAAGAAATCTGCTTCTCCCATTGGCGTCTATTAATAGAAGACAATGGTTTCTATGGTTTCTGCCCACCAGTGGGCGGAGCAACCGGACTTTGTTGGTAAACACTGGATACCCCTATAGTGTATATGTATATATACATAATACACGCACACATATATATATATATATATTATATATACACATACATACATACATACATGCATACATACATACATATATACATACATACATACATACATACATACATACATACATACATACATATAGACATACAGTATGTATTTATACGTTTCTATATTTTTATATGTGTATACTGTAAATTTGTATACATGTATACTGTACATTTCTATATTTTTATATATGTACAGTATAATGTGTGCTGTTGAAGGCTCGCGGAGAAATGTTGCTAGATGAGACAAGATTAATCAGATTTTAGCACTAATCTTTAATCTCACTAAGTTTCCATCCAACATAGAAACCGGAAGAGACAATGTCCACTCCTCTCAGAGTCACCTGGCGATTCAACACCATTTCAAACACAAGTAAATAAGTAAGTAAGTAATATATACCCAACCTCATCATACAAGCAACACAAGTAAGTAGGTAAACCCCACAAGAAGAGGATCTCACAACAGTGTTTGTATGTATAGCTTGCCCTTTTTCGACAAGCGCCTAAAGATAAGCAGTTGCTGCTACGGTACTGGTTTAAAAGCGCCATATAAATTCACTTGATTTACAAACATACTTACTTATGTAGGCCTACTTTAGCATAATAAAATTATATCATTTGGAACCAAGTACAGACAGTGCTGTATACTGTATAGTGCCGATAAAATAATGGCTAGGTGTAAGTTAAAGACGAACGAAGTAAAAACGTTGGAGCTGCTTTGACGATGGAATCAGGGGGGTATCCAGGCATGGGCAGAATTTTAGGTTGGGGTTGGGGTGGGCTGAAGCCCAAGATTCACTCTCCTTTCTTACTTTTGAGCCTATAACGCCATTTGGGCTTGAATTCATTCGGGGGGGGGGGCTAGCTTCAGGCTTGGGGGGCTTGAGCCCCCCAAGCCCATTCATAGCTACGTTCCTGTATGGAGCAGTGAAGATATGCGATTTTCTTTGAAGCAAAAACAAAAACGACGGTCATGATGGGAAAACTCTCTCGTTCTGTTGTTATGCAGCTCATTAATGCGCGTTCACGGATGCCATGTTTTCTATGTTGTCGCTTTCCACTCTGTCTTTTAACTCTGTCTGGCTGTCTATTTTTCTCTTTCTCTTTCTCTGTCTGTCTGTCTGTCTGTCTGTCTGTCTGTCTCTCTATCTTTCCCATCGTTCTCTTTCTCTGTCTTTCGCTCTCGCTCTCTTTCTTTCCCCCCTCTCTCTCTCTCTCTCTCTCTCTCTCTCTCTCTCTCTCTCTCTCTCTCTCTCTCTCTTTCTCTCTCTACTATCTCTACTCTCTCTCTCTCCCTCCCTCTCTCCTCTCTCGCGCCCTCTCGCGCTCTCATCCTCTCTGCCTCCTTCCTCTTTCTCTGTCACTCTCTTTCCTCTTTCTTCCCTCTCTCTCTCTCTCTCTCTCTCTCTCTCTCTCTCTCTCTCTCTCTCTCTCACACACACACACCAACACACACTCTCTCTGACCTTTTTGTCTTATCACTTCCAATCACTTTCGACCAAACGAACAAAATTAGTTTAGTGTTAAGCAGTGGCGGCTCTAGGATTTGGCAAGTGGGGTGCCGTTGGGGTGGCAACTTTTAATCATGGGGGGCAACCAATTGCTGTTTAATGTATGTATAGCATTAAGTATAGGGTACCAACAGGGGGCCACTGGGGGACCAGACACTCAATAGGGGAGCACGGGCTTCCTGCTCTCCCGGTGGAGCCGCCACTGGTGTTAAGTGAACGTGCTTCTTCTTTGTCGCTCTCTTTCCGTTTGACGCAAAACTTTAACAGCAGCAGCCTTCTCTCCGCGAGAGGCAGACAGTTCGCTGGCGAGATAAAGAACGAATTTCGCGAACTAGTCTAAATTCCAGCCACGACAACCATGTGTTTCTCTCGCATTCAAGCAATACAACGAACATAAATAGAGATTGGAAGCCCAATAAATCAAGAACTAAAATATGACTTCTAGTCTATGCCCGTCAGAGTGATTTCTAATGGGTAGAATATAGGGTTGGCCTATCTTCGTTGTCCCACATGTGGCGTCTATCCACCCTTTAGAGTAAATAGGGGCTTTCCTTCACTTCTACTAGATGTTCTCTTGCTCAAAAGATGAAGACAGACAGACAGACAGACCGACAAACAGACAAATAGACAGACAGATCAAAGACTGTAGCACCTCATAATGCAATATTAAAAGTCACTGAACTAAAAGAAATTTGATAAATGTTCACAATCAAGTCGCCTTGGATAATTGTCCCTATAATTAAGCTAATAGGGGAATTTTAAGGTAATACGAGTCGGGTGGCACATAAAATGCAGATGAAATCGACTCCCGGCTGCCATTCGCCTAATGACACGCAATTCAGACCAGCAGCAGTCTGTCGTCTTTATTAATGCCTGCGTCGATTGGGCGAGCAGCAGAAATTCTGTTGGAGCTATAAAAGTAATCGTGCGATCAGTCGGAAACCTGAACTATATACGCTGTTTATGAGTTTCTTTTGACGGCTGTGACGGCTTTCTGTGCGTTCAGAGCGTCACTTTCGACGTGTGACGACGATCATCTGAAACAGATTCTTCAAGGTACAAGTCAATTTGATCGAGCAATAACAACTGTAGATAGGAAGTGGGTAACAACCGGTGACATGGTGACGCCGAAGTTGAATAATGAAATGCCTGGAATATCGCGGTGATCTTTACACGCAATATTCGCGACGACAAAATGGAATTGACAGCATGTTGATAAATTTTTGATGACGGTATTTGGTTTGTCTTGGAATTTTCGGCGCTTAACAGAGAAACAATAATTAGGAAAGATATGACAACTCCCAACGTTTCGAGCAATGGGTTACAATAAGATCATGGCATGAAAGAGAAATTTTTTGGGTACCTGGATGGGGAGAGTAATAGAATATAGGGGAAACCCGAGATTGAATTTCAGTCTCATTTTCGATCGCCTGCCGACATTTAATAATAATAATAATAATAATAATAATAATAATAATAATAATAATAATAATAATAATAATAACAAGGTTTAAAGTGGTTCAGTAGGGTCTGCCCTGTGTGAGAACCACTGTCGCACTCAACCAAATCTAGTAACCTACAATACTGAGGCCCATTTTGGAGTCGTCCACGCTCATAGCCAATACAATATTCTCGTGCAATTCATTCCATCTGTCCACCACTCTTGCACTAAAAAAGTGCTGTTTGCATCTCCCCAAACGTCTCTTAAACAGTTTAATGCTGTGGAAAATTTGCCGGAAAAATCAAAAATTCTGGAATTTCAAAATTTTCGAGCAATTTCTTGAAACTTGTGTGAACATTTGGTAATTTTTGTTTTTGTTTCTGTGGAAGAGAAGTATTTGGTTATGGTTTACTTGTTTCAGCCAAATTCCTTACGATGTCCCATTCCAAACCCTTGTGGATGTGGATTTCTCCGAATGCTTCGTAGCTGCATTATCACAAATCCTTGATAAATTTTGATAACATTGTCTGGCTTATCTTGGCATCGTCTCACTCAGAAAAAGATCAATCATATCTCAGTCTTCCTGGTCATTCTTAGGCTACTCGGCACATTTCATAATTGATTTGATGGTTTACTATGACTACTATTACTACTACTACTACTACTACTACTACTACTACTACTACTACTACTACTACTACTACTACTACTACTACTACTACTACTACTACTACTACTACTACTACTACTACTACTACTACTACTACTACTACTACTACTACTAATAATAATAATAATAATAATAATAATAATAATAATAATAATCAGGAAGTGATTATGGTGGCATATTTTACGAGTACTACTAGGACATCTAACAATTCAAAATACAGTAAATCTGACAGTTTATAAATCGTTGTTCAGGGTAATCAGAAAATGAATGAAAAGACGAGCAAAGACCTCATAAGATGTGTCGCAGTTTCTGTGCAACGTCGGTCGATGGCTTCAGAGTGGACGGCGACGATCGAATAAAAGCGAAGCAAACAGCAATCGTCTCTCGTACTAAAGCACGTCCTCTCCCGTATATATATATATATATATATATATATATATATATATATATATATATATATATATAATTCTCTCTCTCTCTCTTTCTCTCTCTCTCTCTCTCTCTCTCTCTCTCTCTCTCTATATATATATATATATATATATATATATATATATATATATATATATATATATCTCTCTCTCTCTCTCTCTCTCTCTCTCTCTCTCTCTCTCTCTCTCTCTCTATATATATATATATATATATTCTCTCTCTCTTTCTCTCTCTCTCTCTCTCTCTCTCTCTCTCTCTCTCTCTCTCTCTATATATATATATATATATATATATATATATATATATACTCTTTCTCTCTCTCTCTCTCTATATATATATATATATATATATATATATATATATAGAGAGAGAGAGAGAAGAAAAACAGTAATATATATATATATTACTGTATACTGTGTACTATATATATATATATATATATATATATATATATATAGAGAGAGAGAGAGAGAGAGAGAGAGAGAGAGAGAGAGAGAGAGAGGGAGGGAGGGAGGGAGGGAGAGAGAGAGAGAGAGCTTCTTCATTATAAGAGACGGAATGGAAAGCTTCACTGAGAACAGGGCTCTCTATTAACGGGATTGATAGACAACGGAGACAACCGGCCATTCGTCGCCGGAGGCTTTCCGTTACGAGCAACCGCCAGCGCTCTAACATACTTACTAAATCCGTGATTTGTAGATGGCGGATTGTTCGCGAACGGCCAGTGCGTGCCTAGGTGAGGCAGGTGCCCTGGGCGCCACTTGTAGGAGATGGGGGGGGGAGAATTCTGTGATCTGTGATCTTTGTCTATCTAGTAGAAAGTGAAGAAACTGAGAAAACTGACTTCGAGGACATTGTATGTAGACCAGTTCGCATAAGTCAGCGGTTCTCAACCTTTATAGTGCCGCGACCCCTTTAATTTGATTCCCCATGATGTGGCGACCCCCAACCGCAAAATTATTTTCGTTCATAATGTAGGCCTACTGTCATCTGTTAAAAGTAATAATGCCACGACAATTAAAATGTCTGAAATCATTCTGATTCTATTGTTTGAAATGCCTATCCTCGAATGACAATTATATTTTTTTCAAACTAGTAACTACCAACGGGGAAATTTTGTACAAAAACAAGCTTTACGCATAAGAAAAGAGACAACCCCATATCTCAGAAAGTCTCAAAGCGACCCCTGGAAAATCATCATTCGACCCCCGTCGGGGTCGCGACCCACAGGTTGAGAACCGCTGGCATAAGTGAAAGAAAGAAAACTGCACTGTAGCGGGTTAAATCTCGTGTCAATGGAATGCCATGATTTGTTAGATTTGCTAAGCTGCCAATATGTTTCTATAAAGAGGTCCATGGCCCCTGGGTACTACGACAGGTCGAGCCGACGACAGGAGTGCCACCGGACAATGACGGAGTTCCTTCGGACCATCGACTCTTCGCTCTTTAGACCTCCCTCCATCGGGTCAGTGTTCTGTGGACGACAGCCGAAATCCTTCTCTGTTATCCAAGATATTAAGGATCTTCCTCTTTATCGCCCATATATGCAAAATCGAGATGGCGCCGCTAAGGTTTCGAAAGAGGTGTGTTTCCTGCAAGATGTTGGGGGTGAATAGTAATACGACAATAACGACAAATTATCTTTCTTCTTTTCTACCTCTCCTCTGTCTCTCTCTGTCTCTCCGTCTCTTTCCGTCTCTCTGTTTCTCTCTGTCTCTCTTTGTCTCCATCTTTCTCTGTGTTTCCATCTCTCCTTCTCTCTGTCTCTGATGATTTTCTTTCTCAGTCACTCTCACACACTCCATGTCTCTCTCTCTCTCTCTCTCTCTCTCTCTCTCTCTCTCTATATATATATATATATATATATATATATATATATATCACTCTGCTTTTCTCCTTCTTTCCCACACTGTCTTTACTCTCTCTGTCTGTCTCTGTCTGTCTGTCTGTCTCTATAACTCTCTTCCTATCCCTCCATAGCTCCTCACAATGCCAGCAGACCTTTTCTGTGAGTGCAAACAGAATATGTGTTTCTCTCTGAGGATAGTTACCAAACCTATATGCTTACAAACTGAGCGATATACCTGCATAATATATCCAGTGTTTTATCCAGACTCCAGGCCTTTGGGGGAGGGGGGGAATTGAAGTCTTGGGGGAAATCGACTTGGCTGGAGGGGAAGACACACAGTTCAATGCAAAATTTGTGTAAGTGCATATTTTTTGTGGGAGGGATGTTGAAGCTTGGGGGGGGGAGTATCCGCCTAACAGGCCTGTATAAAACACCGAATATACCTCTTGACCAAATCGTTTGATCTACGGTCTACATAGAATGGACAGAAACCTAGAATCTTATATCGGTGACTGCCTGCAAGGGTCTTTCTGGATGAGCGACAGTTTTCGACTGAGTTGGTTCGAAAATTTCGAAAGGATATATTCCTTCACAGACAAAGACAACGTTTTCTATCTTATCTTACATCATCATCATCATCCGGGACTATTTCTTTCAGCCGCGCAGTGATATCGTGTCCCAGAAATGCACCGCTTTTGCCGCGGCGCGCAATCGCACAAGCGGCGCGCCAGGTCGTACGTTTTTCTATATCGGCAGTCTGCATCCGCTGCTTACTTACTTACCGCCGGAGAAGAAAGAAAGAAGGCATATCCGGTTCTGTTTAATAAAAAATTCCATAACCGAGAAAGCGCACACACAGCGGCGCTCGAAAGGATGCGAGAAATTATTATTTTCCGTCGAGAAGAAAAGCAAATCTATAAGATAAACGCCTTCCGCCATGACTTCATATAAAGACGCAAGACCGGTCCATCCCATGATTTCATATAGCGCAAGATAAACCAAATTCCAGACACATCTGTGGAGAGAGGGGGCGTGAGAGCGAGAGAGAATGAGCTAGAAGGAGAAAGAAAGAAATTAGAAATAAAGAAGAGAGAGGGAAAGACAGAGAGAGCAAGATAGAGAAAAAGAGGTATATATGCACTATATATATATATATATACAGTATATATACAGAGAGAGAGAGAGAGAGAGAGAGAGAGAGAGAGAGAGAGAGAGAGAGAGAGAGAGAAAGAGAGAGTGAGAGAGAAAGAGACAGAGAGAGAGGCAGAGAGACAGAGAGAGAAAAAAAAAGAGAGAGAGAGAGAGAGAGAGAGAGAGAGAGAGAGAGAGAGAGAGAGAGAGAGAGAGAGAGAGAGAGAGAGAGAGAGAGAGAGAGAGAGAGAGAATCCTGCGACCGAAGCAGAATTTGCGCGTAGACGTCATAAACTATGTGGGATCCTGTCGACTTTATGACCACAGACGGCAGAATTGAACTCTGACCGTGGAAACGCTTGGTTAATCAACGGCAGTTTGCATGCAGGGAGCGTTTCTGTATATTTGTATTCCGCGAATAACCACACACACCACCACCCGAACAGCTGAAGAAGGAAGAGGCGAAGAGAACGGGCGCCGGAAATCAGTTGAGTGTTGGTGTCGAGTTACCAGAGAACCAGGCAACGTCCTGACAGTCCTTATATTCCACACTAACGATTTCAGAATACAATTAACTATACTACTACTACTACTACTACTACTGCTACTACTACTACTGCTGCTGCTACTACTGCTGCTGCTGCTGCTGCTACTGCTGCTGCTGCTGCTGCTACTGCTACTGCTGCTGCTGCTGCTGCTGCTGCTGCTGCTGCTGCTGCTGCTGCTGCTGCTGCTGCTGCTGCTGCTGCTGCTGCCTGCTGCTGCTGCTGCTGCTGCTGCTACTGCTGCTGCTGCTGCTGCTGCTGCTGCTGCTACTGCTGCACTGTGCTGCACTACTACTACTACCACTACTACTACTACTACTACTACTACTACTACTACTACTACTACTACTACTACTACTACTACTAATAATAATAATAATAATAATAGTAATAATAATATAATTATTCTCAAGATTTAATTTAATAGCACAGTTGTAGATAACTTTTGATTCCATTTTATTGTTTCGGATCTTTCGTCAACACTTTTTTCATTTAGTTAGAAATGCTAAAATGAACGTAGAATTGATTTAAGATGAAACATTAATGTGTTTCGGTATTCTATCAAACTACTACTACGACTACTACTACTACGAGCGCAGTTTAATATTTTGTCACTCTTTTTTAAATGCAGAAATTACTTCTGTGTTGTGAATTATATTTTTTATTTCTGTCACGGTCATCAATGATAAGCTGTTTCTAAGTCGATCGGTGACCTCTCACCTTGACCTAGTTTACTTTTTTCCGTTGATTTAACCAAAGGTTAAACTGAACAAATAGCTGAACAAAAGCGAACAGATAAAGTGACTTTTGGTATATATATATATTTTATACAGTATAATATATATATATATATATACAGGGCCGGCCCTAGCCAAAATGGCGCCCAAGGCAAAGCATATACTTTGGAGCCCTCTGCTCCTCCCCACTCGGACCCCCTGTGGCATCACGGTTACTCCCTCCAATGATGAATCAGTCAAAAAAGTGCGCTAAAACAGAGTCATAGTGTTATACCGTTACTAATATTCAACTTCTGATTTATCAAGGTTCGAAATATAAATTGAATCGGAAAAACTTGAATGGAAACAAACAATAATTATTATTTAATCTGTTCCATAAGCGAACGTTTTGAGTTTAAATAAAAATAGGCGTTGTAATTAAATCTCTTGGTTAAAATGGCAAGGATTGGCGACTCTTGGATCTTGACGCCCTAGGCAACTGCCTGCTTTGCCTGTGCCTAAGGCCGGTCCTGTATATATATATATATATATATATATATATATATAGAGAGAGAGAGAGAGAGAGAGAGAGAGAAAGACAGACAGACAGACGGAGACATAGACACAGATAAGGACAGACACAGATGCGGAGAGAGAGAGAGAGAAAGAGAGAGGATACAGATATATATAGATAGAGAGACCGAGACAGATAGACAGACATAAAGCAAGAGAGAGATATACAGACAGATTCAAGGGCAAAGACAGACAGAGAGAGAGAGAGAGAGAGAGCGAGAGAGAGAGCGAGAGAGAGAGAGAGAGAGGGTTGGTGTCATTGCTGCCGTCTATTAATGGTCCATTAAGCTGCCATTTTTTTCATTTCCTCGATGTCTTCATTTCTGTGTTGCGCTTCATCGATCGCTAAGGAAGCGCATCGTTTGACTTTTGTCCTTCGTCTCATGTAACTTGTTTTTTCATTTTCCACTCTCTGTCTATCTCCCCTCTCCCTCTCAAGCTCTCCATCTCGCTCCTTCTCTCCTCCTTTCTTTCTCTCTCCCTCTCTCTGTCCCTGTCGTAGTAATAGCAGCAGCAGCAGCAGCAGCAGCAGTAGTAGTAATAGTAGTAGTAGTAGTAGTAGTAGTAGTAATAGTAGTAGTAGTATAGTAGTAGTAGTAGTAGTAGTAGTAGTAGTAGTAGTAGTAGTAGTAGTAGTAGTAGTAGTAGTAGTAGCAGCAGCAGCAGCACCAGTAGTAGCAGTAGCAGCAGCAGCACAACTGTGCACTTCTATAGCGCTAGTTCTAATACTCGGATGTTATCAATCGATGCTACTCCCCATGGAATAGGGCACTGTTTCTGTTGCACTCCGCACACCTCTCTCTCTCTCTCTCTCTCTCTCTCTCTCTCTCTCTCCAAGTGCAAACCGATAGACCCGGAGCCCAGACCGTAGCCCTGAGGACTGGCTCTGACGTGAAGCCGTAATCCCTCACTGCCAACAACAGACCCGGCTGCGACGGCAAAGATCGATGCCGATGTTCGATCATGATCAACAACGCCGCTCATAGAGCATGGACGGCAGACAATTACCGATACGAAATAGTATCTTCACTTGTGGATGGCTGGCAAAAAAGCCAGTCGTGATATCGTATCATGTTCCGTGGATCGCAGTTGACTGGCTTGCGGATACTAGATAACGAGGAGAGGGGGCGGTGGGGTGGTGGCCCCGGGGCCCGACCAGATGGGGGCGCCAAAATTGACTCGTCGACCTTTTTTCTGCTCGTCAAAACAATTTTTATCGACTTGTCTCCGGGCGCTCATCGCTCTCTGCACGTCACTGATTAGAAGTAGAAATTTATATCCAACCAAAATGCCATTAACTATCCCTTACTGATTGACTGGTCTCTAACAGTGTCGAGCGGAAAAGTGTAGCGCAGAAGAATAACACGTGACATTATATAGGCCCCATAATATCGTAATGTCTGTCACTAACGCTGTCTTCATAAATTACATAATCGTTTTGTTGAACGTTGCTAGGTAACGTCGTTTTACAGTGGGCGGAGCTTGATGAGACGACGTCGTTTAATGATTATTTGGCTGTACGTTGCTCACTCTATCTTGCATTTAGTATATTTTCTAATTAATTCGCGTGTGCTTGTGTTTGTCTTCTGGTTTTTCCAATCCCTCCTTTCTCTGTCTCCTTCTCCTTACTCGCCCCTCCAACTTCTCTCCTCTCTCTTTGCCCTTCCGTGCTTCCTCAGTCTTCCCTTTCCTTTCCACTACCTCCCATTTCCCATTCCTATACCTCCCTTCTACTGTATCTCCTTTCCTATTCCGCTTCTCTTCCCGTTCTTTATCCGCCTCCCCTCCCCTCCGTCTCCCATCTCTTCTTTTCCCTATCCACTCCTCTTTCATTCCTCTTTTTCCTTTCCGCGGTCTTCCTTCCATATTCCCACCCCTTCTGCTTTCCTGTCCCCATACTAATCCATACAAACCGGAAGTCATAATAGCGCGAACTAATTCAGATATCTGATTATTTTTCCTCCCCTCACGCTTTCCATTTCCTCCCCTTCTACATCCCTTTTCCCTCTCCCTCCATCATCCCCTCCCCTCTTTCCCACTCATACACGCATACACACATTTCAATAGATAAAGATATATTGTGCATGACGTCACGTAATGAAGCACTCAACTGTGCTCCGGAGTTTCTTAACAGGAATGCCCCCCCCCACGTTAATTAATTCTCAGAGATACATTGTGTTATTTCTTTATAACGTGTACTCGATGTATGGACAACGCCAGTGGCGGTTCCAAGAATTCTTGGTGAGGGGGTGCAATGAACTTCTAAGAAGATCCAGCTAATTGTAGATTTTACTTATAAAATATGATGTTCGGAATTGACAATGTATAAAAACAAATTTTAGTCTGTCTGTACAAATTGTCAGATATTCACCAACGCTTTACACGCATTTTTGGTGGGCCGGTGGGGGGATGCAGCCCCCAACGTGGCACCGCCCCTAGGCAACGCAACGGAACAAAAGTGATTGTGGAAGATTGACACCAAAATTTTATATCTGTAAAATCCTATCAGAAAATAACCAATGCGAAGTGTTTACGACGGCACGAATCGATTTAAGACGTGAATTTGTCAGTCATTTTGAAGCGTAACCAATTTTCATCGCCCCCTGCATTTGCAACGATCATGATTAAGTATACCAAAGGCTAACATTTGAGCAGGTAGGAAGCGAACCTGTTCTATACCATGGCGAAATCTATTTGACGTTATCGCGAAAAGGAATTCCGGCAAACATCAAACTGCTCATCAAGCCATGTTCTGGTCATGACTGGGATGCATCCCCCGTCGGCCCACAAAAAATGTATCTTCAATGGAAGATGATCGCCTAAACGGATTAGCCTTGATGTATATCCACAAAGACATGGACATATCCATAGACAACGTCATAGACAAATTTGCTTCCAGAAATAGAAAACTCTATTTTGCACTATGACTTTGTACGACCAGACTAAAATGGCTTCTATACATTGTCAATTCTGAACATTATATTTTTATAAATCAAATCTACAGATTTCTTCTAAACCGTTTACACATAATTCCTTTGACAATTAGCTGGATCTTCTGAGAGCGTCTGGCTAAATAAAATTGGGTGAGAAAAACAGCAAAGCTTCCCGTCATGCTTGACTGGCAAGCAACTAGTTTGCAATAAAGTAAAGGGCGCCGCTTCTAAAATGTGAAGTTAATTTAAAGGTTCATAAATTTTGAAAAATATGAGAAATTGTGTGGCTGGCAACAAACTAAAAAAAACATTGTCAATCCAGGAGTTTAGATCTACAGTAGTGACCGGTAAGGTTTTCTTCGTGTAAATTTTATGCCTTTCGCGCAAAATTGTGTCGTCAAATATTATTGATCTTCGCAGAAAGCGGAACGAGCGGAGAATAATTTCTACTACTATCCTGGAAACCATTTCACGCGGATTCCATTAGCCATCGGAGCCGCCGTGTGTCGTCTGAATTTCAAGCAGCTTCTCGGGTTTTTTTCTACGCGAAAACCAACCATACTCATCGTCGCCGGCTGTGTGTCTTCCAAGTAGCCACGTCGTACAGTATTTACGGATGCCCGCGATGATTCCTCTAGGACCGATAGCTCGCAGTTTTTTCTCCGACACCAGAATCGAAGGCTTGACAGGAGGCGATGATCATCTCTCGGCCACCGTCACTTGCTCTTCGCCCTCCTCCCCCCCGTCAATCCCACCCTCCCCTCCTCCGCCACACCCAAAGGAGGAAGAGACGAGAGAATCCGAGATTCGGCGAGTCACTAGTCGTCGATGCCCGAAGCGACGGCAGGGGATAAAAACAACAACAACAAAGGAAACCCCCACGTGACGTGCATGTCAAGGAGCAACGCAAGATTCGATAGACCAGTAGGAGTGACCATGCTTCCGCCCTTTCTTCGACGCGTACTTCCCCCCCTCCCCTCGCCCCCACTTCATTAGGAATGAAAAGACGACTTTTTTAATACACAGTCGACAAGACAACACAGGGAATCAATGCGCGAATTGAAGATACGGGTGTATACAGGTACGTCGCAGCGAATCTTCAGCAGGGGTGCAGATTTTCCGAGGCGAGGTGTTTGGCTGTCACATTTTTCGGTGGACAAGCCAAAAAGGGGGCAATTTCCTATATAACATTTTAAAGTCGACAAGCAAAAAAGGCCATTCCCTATATATTTTTGAGTCGAAAATTCCCAGGGTTGCAGATATCTGCACCCCCAGCCTCGTCTTCCAGGGGGTGCGCTGCACCCCTACTTTTTTCCAGAGGGTGCTGCAGCTGCACCCCCCTGCACCCCCACTTCGTACGGGCCTGGGTGTATACGCTACAATTCACCTATAATCAGAATAATACCGTTATAGTAAAAGAAAAGAAGAAATATTTCAATTTCGATTAAGGAACGTGAGTTGTAAGTAAAATCTCGAGAATGTAGGTCCTGTATTGCGCTTTCGCAGATAATAAATATCACATTAGCCGCGGGAACAGTGTTTTCCTTTTGATCTCCTTCCTACTGATTTCAACTTATGTGTTCAATAAGATATACTGTAAGATATAATTTTTCTTAATGAGATTTGTTTTTGATTGTTTTTCTCCTTGATAGTAACTTAACGCATATAATTATTGACTATCTTCTTTGTTCTTCAAATTGACTGTTATATTAGTTACGATGCTTTTGCTTTTTGAAGAAATTAAGAAGTTAACTGTTATTGATTATACTTTATGTTATAATGACATCTGTATTTACTTATGAGTTGGATGCAATAAACTTACTTACTTACTTATTCTTAGGCGCTCAAAGACCAGAAGATACCAAGACATTTTGGTAAATTACTCTTGGAACAAAATTTTAATATTCCTTCTTTTTAACATCTTTCCGAGGATAACGTTGAATTCAACGTCACTGCCTCTTTCGTTATGAAAATGAATTTTGAAATTCAACAGTTCTCCTAATTTTGTGATATCGTTTCACGGCCATGAGACAAAGTCTATTTAATTCTTATGTTTGCTTCTTAGTTCTTTGGACAAGCCTTGGTTGAGAAAGGAGGAGCCAAACACGCATACAAACACACATAGACGACCATCGTCTTTTAGACGGACGCGTCTATAAACAAGCACAACACACACGCACGTCTTAGTTATTTAGTCTGTTGTTATTAATTTTGCTCCTTGAAACTACCTTGATGTAGTAACATGTCGGAGACATAAGTTGGACTTAAAAGCCACAACCTTCGAAGCGCCATGCCTTGAGAAGACCATTACAGTGTCTAGTGACACAAAGAACGCAACCGATACATGAAAAACCAATCGACGATGACGAAAGCGGTGCAGGAAGGAATAGAATTTGATTGATTGGAAAATAATCCAATAAGAATGAGATCTGGCGATATGAGGGGCGAGCGAATACAAGAGGGTTCTAGAGAAGAATCGAAGGATGAGGATGCGATGGACAATACGACAAAGCGATACAGAATTCGACGGCGATGATGATGATGATGATGATGATGATGATGATGATGATGATGATGATGATGATGATGATGATGATGATGATGATGATGATGAACCCCCGAACCAAACACGAGTCAAAATGCAAAGCAAAGAGCAACAAAATGACAGTGAAAGATAAGACAACGAATTACACACACACACAAACACACACACAAACACACACAAACACACACAAACACACATACATTCAATGCATAAAGTTCTGCTGTTGCTATTATTTCCACCACAGGCGTTGAATTTATTTATCGATGGCTCGATAAAAGCTTCACGTCACGAATAATTAATTAGTAGCATATTCAGGCATTGAAGGGGTTTTTGTCTTGTAGTTTTCCCAATGTGCCTATAAGTTACGATAGGATTAGATGGGATGAAGAAAGATAAAACAGGGGAACGATAAGATGCCCTATCACTACGCGACATGCCTAATAGGCACACCACGGGATCACAGCTTACTTATGATGCTCAAAATAGTATTCAACGTTTGTCTGTCTTTCTGTCTGTCTACGTCTCTCTTTTGGTGTTTTCCGTGATCTTTCATATCTTTCTATAGGTCTTTTCTTTGAATATTACTAGCTTTCATCCATTAATCCATCTCTCTACCAATCCAACAATCCATTCATGCATATTGGGAACCCAATATTATGGAACTCCCTCCCTGAGGACATCACGAGGGAGACCACCCCCGACCGATTCTTAGCGAAACTTAAGACGCATCTTATCAACATTTCCTACTAAAGACTATTGTAAAGTGCTCTTGACTATGGCCTTCGCTACGCATATAGCGCTATAGAAATCATCATTTATAATAATAATAATAATAATAATAATAATAATAATAATAATAATAATAATAATAATAATACAGTATATCCATCCATCTATGAATCCATCCGCGTTATCATCGCCCGGTCTATCCAGGGCCGCCGAGAGGGGGCAGGGGGCAACTGCACAGGGGCCCGGCGGTCGGGGGGGGGGGCCATGATGAATACGTATAATTAACATTAATATGAATAATAACACTAACGTAGAGGAGGCCCGGGGAGCAAAAGGGGGCCCGGCGTGAAAATGTTGACAAGCAAAAAAAGGTCATCAGATAATTTTGATAATTTTAAGATGTAAGAGGCTGACAAGCTAAAAAAAGGTCGGCAGGTAATTTTAAGATGTAGAAAAGGCTGACAAGCAAAAAAGGTCAAGAAATTTTATTCTGCACGGGGGCCCGGAATTTCTCTCGGCGGGCCTGAGTCTATCCATTATTATTATTATTATTATTATTATTATTATTATTATTATTATTATTATTATTATTATTATTATTATTATTATTATTATTATTATTATTATTATTATTAATATTATTATTATTATTATTATTATTATTATTATACGGCATCGTATTCATTATTATTATTATTATTATTATTATTATTATTATTGAACTTCTATAGCGCCATTTTTATAATGTACTTGGCATCAGTCGTATTCATCTATGTATCCATCCGCGTTTCTGTCGCCCAGTCCATCCATCCTATTTTCAGTCACTTGGCCAATTCAGTCTGCTCTGTTTTGCACATCTCTCAAAATGTCAGACGTTTCCGTCAGTTGTTTTGCATAATTTCCGTCCAATGTCACTTTGCGGCGTAATTGTCCGATGGAACTTACCGACAGCCAAACGAACATGTTTGTGCATGCGTCTGTCAGTCACGTGACGCGTTCACTGAAGCGAATCGGTTACAAGTCACTGACGCTCTTCTGACAGCAGTGATTGTTGTTACTGTTATTATTATTATTATTATTATTATTATTATTATTATTATTATTATTACTACTACTACTACTACTACTACTACTACTACTACTACTACTACTACTACTACTACTACTACTACTACTACTACTACTACTACTACTTATTATTATTATTATTATTACTATTATTATTATTATTATTATTATTATTATTATTATTATTATTATTATTATTATTATTATGTGAAAGTTCCGTGGAAGGCGACTGCGTTAAATCTCTGGAGTGTCACGGATATTCTTTGTTGAAGAAAGAATTATCTCTTTCATATCCGTCTGTTATTATTATTATTATTATTATTATTATTATTATTATTATTATTATTATTATCATTAATATTATTGAACTTCTATAGCGCCATTTTAAAAATGTACTTTGCAACAGTCGATAGTCACTCCAAAGTAAATTCGGAATCCGCCATTGAGTGACAAAGGCTTGAATCTGAAAACGTGTTGAGAAATTGGAATTGGTTTCTCCGTTCATCCAGACTGCAGCTGATTGCAAGACACGGAGCGTGCAGGGAGTAGGGGAACCAGCGCAGGACGGCATCTATACGTGATCATTTCCATGGTAATGTCTTGTCGCTTGGTAAAATTACATGACTGACGAAAGCAGGTCGACTTGCGCAAGATCGAATGGCATAGGGCGAGTTACAACGATCAAGTCTGCACGAGAACAATGAACTGAGCACAGCGGCGTAGCCAAAGGGGGTTAAAACCCCTTGGCTGTTCAACCAAAATTTTTTGACTGCGTATATAGTTGTACAGAATCGTATGGGCTAGGCTATACAATTCACTTACTAACTTACTCAAGCAGAAAAGCAAAATAATAGTTAACTAGCTGTTTTTGCTTGTCAGGATTTTTCGAAGTTGGGAATCATGTGGATGTGAATCATACCCCACCCCCCATCGGAAAATCCCGGCTACGCCACTGACTGAGCAAGGTACAATAGTGACAAACGGTGATCACAGCAAACGCCTGCAGTTGAAACAGCTTTCCTACCTTTCCTGACACTAACTGACGTCCAAGGGAAAACGCCGCCTTAACTGGTTTGGACATCCATGTCAGAAAGATTCCCACTGACAGAGAGGACTTATTTGACAACGCATGATTGAACGCGAACATTGTCCTCAAGACAAGAAGAAAGAACGTACGGTGTCCAAACGCTATACACGAAATCAAATTCATCACGAGCGTCAGAAGATCAACGCTTTCTTTTGAGCAGTGGCGGTTCCAGGATTTCTTGGTGGGGGGTGAAATGAATTGATAGGAAGTTGGTGGGGGGGGGGGGTGAAAAGAGAAGGGAAAAATCAAGAAACTTTGCCGAAAAAGGCTGACAAAAGAAAATTTCCCCAATTTCATTACACTTTTACCGAAATTTAGATTGACAAGCAAAAAAGGTCATCCGCAGTTTTTCCCGAGTAGTTTTACTAGACTTTTACCAAAAATAGGTTCCTCAAGAGAAAAAAGTCCGGAAGTCGGGTGGGGGATGCATCCCCATTCATCCCACACGTGGAGCCGCCACTGCTTATGAGTATTTGTATTTGTATTTGTGTAGCGCTTTTATCGTTGCCTGTGACGCTTCATACTTCATCGAAATCGAATTTTCAACGGGATCTCGATTTGTTATTGAAGAAAAACTTGAATCAATCATCTTCGCGGCTGTATTTCCTTAGAGATCTTTCACATTTGGAAATCAATTCACTGCGCGACATATCCGACATTACCGTGGCACTATGATCTTCGATTTCTTCTCTCCGTAAAGACAATCATAGGCGGCTCCGCAGGAGGGCTCGGGGGGCTCCGTGCCCCTATTGATTGCCTGGTCCCCAAGTGGCCCCCATTGAGGGTGATATTTGTGCTGATTTACGAAAAATAGTTGGTCCCCCAATGTTTAGCGGTTGTCAGCCCAAAGACCCTTCCACTTGCCAAATCCTGGAGCCGCCGCTGGAGACAATTAGATTAAACGCCCGATTTTTCGAATTAATTGGTGTTTAGTACTCAAG
Source organism: Metaphire vulgaris (assembly GCA_018105865.1). Classification (NCBI taxonomy): domain Eukaryota; kingdom Metazoa; phylum Annelida; class Clitellata; order Crassiclitellata; family Megascolecidae; genus Metaphire; species Metaphire vulgaris. Next base: position 9,022,819 of record CM030860.1, on the reverse strand, counting down.
TGTAGTAGATTTTTCCAAAATCCAGTGTAGGTCCTGACTACTCCCACCTCAAATTCTCGACCTCGTGGTGGAGGTGGAAGCCCCCAATTTATAAAGCCTAATGGGATGAGGCTCAACAAGTGCGGGGGTTAGACCCCAAGTTCACCTCTTACCTTCTCCTTTGACCTCCAAATCCTGACCGCCACCCGACACCCGATGGGAGTCCGGTATTTTGATTTTAAGCTGGTTTTATTGAGCCATGTTCAGCTTAATTAATTATAATCTAAGGCACGTTTAACCGATTTGACGTTAACTGCACAGTAAATTAGGTTCGTTTGCCTTCTCAAATGTATTGTCTTTTTGCCCGGGATGTTTCTGATTTCTCTATTTTTTTTCTTCCAATGACCACCTTATTACCTCTGCCTTGTTTGCTCGACACGAAGGCGCATAACTTGTTCTAACGGGAGACGTCCAAGCTGACATGTGATACTTTCCTTTTCCGGAATCCATAATGCTGTGTGGGAAGATAAAGTGATGGTCTCCCACTGCTTTGCACTTCGCAGTGAAGAGACCAGTGGCGGCTCTAGGATTTGGCAAGTGGGGGCCGTTGGGGTGGCAACTTCTAATCATGGGGGGCCAACCATTTGTTGTTTAATGTACGTAGCATTAAGTATAGGGTCCCAACTAGGGGGGGCACTGGGGGGCAGGCACTCAATAGGGGGCACGGGCCCCCTGGCCACCCCCCGGTGGAGCCGCCACTGGAAGGGACCCGTCCAGCCAAACGACTGGTGGCCCCCTTCTGTCGCCCGAATATCCTGGAGGGTTCGCTGCAGCCCGAGTCTTCACCGTCCGCGTTGACCAGCTGGTTTCGGAGTTCCTGTTGGGCCTGTCCACCTGGGTGGTTCTTGGGTCCGAAGACTTTCACCACTAATGCCACCAGCATAGCCTCAACAGTCAATCTCCCACCCCCGGCTGTTCGCCCCTCCACCACGTTGAGGTGCTGGTGGGATTTTGCTTAATAGCAGAGAAAAATGTGAAACTTTCGTCAATCAAACACGATATTAAGCCTAATCGTGACTTTTTTCAGTGAATCCGTGGGAACGCACGGGAACGGCGTTCCCACACCTTTTTTGCCAGATTGTATATATAATTGTGGATATGTAATACTGAATTTGGGAACGTACAGGTACGGCGTTTCCACACCCGTTTTTGTTGACCACCACGGTAGCATATCAAATGGGACAATATATTGCAGTACGATATATAATCGAGGATGCGTTGTAACCGAATCTGTTATATCGAAGTTCTACTGTACTTGATATACTTGGCATACTTGCAGCGGATGGCTGAAAATGCTGATTTTAAAGACAGAAAAAAGGAGGCAATCGGTAGAAAGCAGACAGACAGAACGCCGACGAATAGAGCCACAGACAGCGTGTAGGGCCTATATATATGCGAACGAGTGTCGAACACTGAAAGGCAGCAGGTTGGGAGAATTAATTTTGTCCAGCTGGTGTTGACTAAACACTGGCGTTTTCTATTGGAAGTCTGTGTGTCTGAATTTATTACGACGATACTTCTTGTATAGAGGGTGTTGCGAGCTGAATTGGCGACTGGTTGTTTTCAGAGGTTTTTAGAAGCGAGCTTATAGGAAGACCGTAGGTTACTTAGCGACAAAGAAACTGCATAAAACGCGTCGCTCGCTGTTTGTTGTTAATGCATTATTTGCTTTATGTATATCTCTGCTGTCGCGAATTTGTCGTCGTCCATCGAAGTATTCTTTTCGTGGCTCGTGGCCAGACAAAATGTCCGCGGACAAAATGTCATGGGGACAAAACGTCAGCGGACAAAATGTCACGGACAAAATGTCACTGTTTAGTGTTTAGGGTTAGGGTTAGAACTAGGGTTACATTTTATCCGTGACATTTTGTCTGCGGGCATTTTGTCATCGCGCCATTCTTTTACTCGAATTCTCTCTCGTTCCATTTGTCTCGAGAAAAAAATAGCAAATCTGTACTGTTAATCTCTTCAAACCTTGTATCGCTACAAAGCTGTAAAAATGTCGATTTGTCGCATTGGCATCTGACGATCAATTTATTTCGTTTTATTTGTCACTTCAAAGCCAAATGAGAACCTTAATTAATTATTAAGTCATGCCCACGCATTGTCTGTAATGACCGTCTAATGATTATTGTCTCTCCTTGAAAATTTTGTCATTTCACTCCGTGCGCTGATCTGCCGCAATATATCGCCTAGACAAAGTATTATTATATCTTGCTCTCTCTCTCTCTCTCTCTCTCTCTCTCTCTCTCTCTCTCTCTTTATATATATATATATATATATAGTATATCTTTCTCTATATCGAAGTGATGAGTTGACAGATGTTAATTGACGTAAATTCAGCATGTTGCATAATTCACCAAATGGCTAATGAATCAAACGCAAGAATATAAAAGCCTACACGTACCGTAGAAGATCAAAGCTTTCAGAATTGATCATTCCTATGTTTGCCCGTTGTTGCCTCTGGGCAAAGATGAAAGTCACCTGCGCTAAGAATGCGGTGTTTGGTTGCATGTTATTTCATGAGAAAACATTGTAATTACTAACCAAACTTCTACGAAAGCTGGTCACTGCTGAGCGATATATGTGCGCTGTAGTTTGCATACGTTACCAAATCGATTCAAGTATTTGGACATTCGTATTTTGTAAACAAATATTGAAGTTTGCGGTATCGATTTTATTCGACGTCTTGCGTGGATATATTGTGTTTGCCTTTCCAACTATGCGGCTCTCAAAACTCAGAAGATTCGAGAAGATAAGCAGAAATACAAATACATAATTATCCTCCTACCTCTCTAATCTCTGTCTGTCTGTCTGTCTGTCTGTCTGTCTGTCTGTCTCTCTCTCTCTCTCTCTCTCTCTCTCTCTCTCTCTCTATATATATATATATATATATATATATATATATATATATATATATCTTTCCTCTTCTCTCTCTCTTTCTCTCTCCCTCTCTTCTCTTTCCATCTATCTGTATGCTTTTGGTTTCTGTCAGGCTGTCTATCTGTGTCTGCCTCTCTCTCTCTCCTCTCTGTATCTGTCTCTATCTCAGAATGTCACTGTCGGTCTGCAACTCTCTGGCTGCGTCTCTGTTTCTGTCCGTCTGTCTGTTTGTCTGTCTCTCTCTGCCTTCTTGTGCCCTTCTGTCTCTCCTCTCTCTCTTTCTCTTTATGTTTCTGTCAGTCTGCTTCTCTTTGTCTCTGCCTGTCTCTCCTCTCTGTCTCTCTGTCTCTCTCTCTCTTTCTCTCTCTCTGTCCCTTTCTCTATCTTTCTGACTTATTCTTATATTCTTACTATGTGCCAATTTGTTTTTCTCTTTTGGTATTAATCAGTTAAATGGCCATATCCGTCATTTACAATTCCACTATCTGTTGACCGAGCGTCAATTATTTTTGAATGCAATACTTAACGTCATTAATAAGGAAATTTAAAACTTAGATTTGAGGTTAACACTATAGAAGATCGAGTGCATGATTTTTATTGATGAAACCGGCATCAACATCCCGTTGAATCCAGTATAGTCTGTTAAATCGGTCATATTATGTTCGTTGATTTGCTATTCGAACTGCTTCAATGGACCAATCAAGGCAAAGCGGACGAAGCATCTGTCACCAAAATCCACTCCTGTCACGTCTAGCCGACAGGAACCGGAAATAAGTGATCACGTGACGCAACCAGCGAGTCACGTGTTTTCCAACATGATTAATTTCTTCAATTCTTCTTCCCAGTATCTGGGAAAACGTTCTCAAATCCCACGAGAGAAATCTCTCCACCAGATTTTCAGTTTTCTCACTCCATTTTGTTCATTTAATTCGTAGGATTGCAGTTTCTGTCCGGTGGATCAGAATCTTTCTCTGTCTGTTAATCCCACAATGTGCTTCAAATCTTGACCGAAGCACGTCTCGGTCGCTTTGTGCCCTTCCTCCAGAGCCTGCTTCATTGTCTCCGCTCTGACATCAACTTCATCATTTGCACATGGATTTCAAGCAATATAGATGGATATCTTCGTGTGGCAGAACTGACATGATAACAGAGCATCATCATCATCATCGTCATTGTCATCATCATCATCATCATCATCATCATCATCATCATCATCACCACCACCATCATCATCATCATCATCATCGTCATTGTCATCAACATTTTCATCATCATCGTCACCACCACCACCACAACTCCTCCGCACTACCACCCCTCCACCATCATCATCATATTAATCTTAATCGTCAACATTATTATTGCTGTTGTTATAATTCTTTTATGTCATTTTATTATTTAGTTATAGAAGTAGACTACTACTACTACTACTACTACTACTACTACTACTACTACTACTACTACTACTACTACTACTACTACTGCTACTACTACTACTGCTGCTACTACTGCTGCTGCTGCTACTACTGCTACTGCTGCTACTGCTGCTACCACCTGCTGCCTGCTGCTGCTACTGCTGCACTGCTGCTGCTGCTACTGCTACTGCCACCACCCACTGCTACTGCTACTACTACTACTACTACTACTACTACTACTACTACTAGACAACGACGTAATTTTTACCGAATAATAGGCTGGCAAGCAAAAAACGTAACATTTTTTATTTGCTTTTAAGCGCTTTATGTACCCTTGCGAATGCTGGACAATAACAAAATAACATGCCAAAGAAAATAGAAGAATTTGAAATGTGGTGCTCTAGAAGAATGTCAACAATTTGCTGGAAAGATAATATGACCAGTGGCGGCTCCAGGATTTCTTGGTGGGGGATGAAAGGATTAAATGAATTCATAGGAAGTGGGTGGGAAGTCGGTGGGGGGGGGTGAAAAGAAAAGGGGAAAGTCAAATCAATAAACGTTGCCGAAAAAAGGCTGACAAAGATATTTTTACCTCTGATTTTATTACATTTTTACCGAATAATAGGCTGGCAAGCAAAAAACGTCACCCGGTAGACTTTAACCCAAAAAGGTAGATTTCACAAGCGAAAAAAAGTCCGGCGGGGGATGCATCCCCACTCATCCACCACGTGGAACCGCCACTGAATATAACTAATGAAGAATTATTGAATAGAATGAGAAACAAAAGGAACCTGATGAAAGAGAGGAAAACACAGTAGGCTGGACAATGGACATACAATGAGAGGATCATGCACAGAACATGTGCTAAATGTCTTGGAAGGAAAACACAAAGGAAAAGGAACAATACGACGACCTCGAAGAACTTGACTGGAGGACATAAAAAACTGGACTCGAAGCATAGAAAATTGAAAATAACGACTGAAGACCGAGATAAATGACGACAAATTGCGACTAACGTAGACTCTGCTTTGTTTAATATAGGTTATGACTCGTGATAAGATAGCTAGTTTGTTGCATCACAGGTTTCACAGACCACAAAATATTATAAAAATGATACCCTGTTTGACATTGGCCTGCAGAAGGACTTTGGCTACAGTAAGCGATAGATATGAAAAATTCAAAGGAATGAAGAAACGAATTATATCCACATTTTCTTGTGTCCCCATCCTCATTGCATCAAACGGTACTAGAACAGTCAACATATTCAGCCCCAATTTCATTCTATAGCGTTCGAAATGCCACGAAAAATAGTGAGCTGTGTCAAACGACACTATACAAAGTCTTCCAGGAAACAATTCTCTGTCAAATGGTTACAAAGTCGATCGAGAGATAAGAGGGATCTTAAAGCGCTCTTGGTGTAAGCCTTAGCTTTGTTTACTGCGCTATAGAAATTGTCGGTAAATAAATAAATAAATAAATATTCGTTTATAACATATACTCGTTCGCTTCGTTGTAACATGTATTCGGCCATAACGTTTATTCGGTTGTATCGTGTATTCGATCGTATCGAGTACTCGGTTAGTTACAGCGTTGCACAAGAGACGGTCCTGTGTTATGCGCTACCGTATTGGAAGGCATCGCATATAACGTACCGCGGTCATAACGCAATAAATTTCATAGACTCGCTGAACACGTTATAACGAAGTTCTACTGTAGTAATTCCGTTTAATGATAAAACTTATCTAGCGCAGCTTTGCGCCGACGAAATCCTCGCTCTTCCGAGATCCGAGATTGGCTTCGCCCCGGGGTGTCTCTCCGTCGCGGCAATAGCTGAACGTCGCTGACAATCATTTTCCGGATACTAAGCAGCTAGTATCCCCTCCCTCACCCGACCCCCCACCTCCGGTCAGCGAAGCCACTGACCCCGGGGGCTGGACAGTGGATGATGCTGGGAGGAACAGAGCGGGGTCGCGGTGAGTGGGGGGGGGGGCAACCGTTGAAAAACGGCCGTCTGCACTAGACGATGATGGATCGGGGGATTAGGGAGAGGAAACCACTTGTCAGCGCCCGTCGAAGCCTCTCCTCCTCTAGACGCGTAGGAGACAATCCTCCGCTGATGATAGCGACGAACGCAGAGACCGTCTTTAGTTTCGACTGACGCCGTATTATTAATTAATCGCCGTTTACTATTCCAACAGCAATGATTGAAACCGTTTCAATCAAACCGAGTCTTATTTGAGAGAGAGAGAGAGAGAGAGAGAGATGAACGGACAGACAGACAAAGACATGTAGATACAGACACAGAGAGACAGATTGTCATAGACATGCAGAGAAAGATAGAGACAGAGAGACAGCCACAAACATACAGAGAGATGGGAAGAGAAAGACAGAGAGAGAGACAGACGCAGAGAGACAGAAACAGGCATACAAAGACAGAGACACAGAGAGCGAAAGGGTGAGAGAGACAGAGAGATAGAGAGAAAGGGTGTGTGTGTGTGAGACAGAGAGACAGAGAGAGAGAGAGAGAGAGAGAGAGAGAGAAAGGGAGAGAGAAAGAGAGAGAAAGGGAGAGAGAGTCTTCCACTCATTGACCTCAGCTCCATTGACGACCGTTCAGTCTTCGTCTTTCTGTCTCGTCCATATGTCCAGCGTTAATTTGCATCTGACAGAAGGGGATTTACTCGAAATAAATACTAATGAAACTTGCAGTGGCTTTGGACTCTTTATCTTCTTCTATCAATACCGTATAGAGCTGTCCATAAAGCATGACTGATGCATATATATATATATATATATATATATATATATATATATATATTGCGAAAAATATATCTTTTCTCTGCTATAGCAACCCGCCATGCACGCCGCCTCATGGATGCACTGATCTTTGCCAATCCACATTGTCTACGGCTACTTCAAGAAAGATTAAGCGCATAAGACTAAGCGGCTAATACCGTACTACTCCCAAAGCGCTATATAAATTTACGAGATCTTAGATCTTAGTCGCTTAAATTTAAATTTAAGGCGTCTGGTATATATATATATATATATATATATATTTATATACCTGACGCCTTATATATGGTTCACTGTCAATTAAATACCTATAATATTGTTGGTAAAGGTACGTCCCGTACTCGAATCCGAGCGTTGGGTTCCGGCGCTTATCTCCGGTCTTAGGCAGTCAGCGACGTAGATGGTATATTAAGCCATTAATCTGGGGTAGGTCGAAATTACTTTCCCCAGGCCAGCGTTTTACTTCGCAGCTTAACGCTGCTCCTCAGTTTACCACCGCCCTCCAGCGGGCGGGCAAGGCTGAGTCGACCTCAGGGCTCCTGCGGGGGATCGAACCCGCGACCTTCTCCTCCATCGTCCAGTGTTGTTACCGCTCAGCCAACTTCTCGTCCCAATAATAATAGGCCTGTCGTAGAGACCGGTTAAGGCGTGTCAATACTAATTTTGAGTATCGATCGTACATATAACAACCCTACAATAAAATGCCACAGAACAAACCAGGCACACAGTCACACAGGGTCACACAGGCTTACTTAACCTCCTAAACCACTTAAAATCACATTATTATTATTATTATTATTATTATTATTATTATTATTATTATTATTATTATTATTATTATTATTATTATTATTATTATTATTATTATTATAAACCAAGAAGTAATAATTAATTTGAAAATGCAGCGCGAACAGTAAACAAGAATAGCGTCATTATACCATGGAGCTTGATGCGCAAATTGTATTTTAAAATCTATACTTGCCTTTGAACGTGAGCTAAGCATTTTAATGCGTTGTCTCTGTGGTTCCTACCAGTGACCCACCTAGTAGGGGCAGTTCCGCGTCCGGGATGACTGGGGCTGTATCCCCTCTTCCACCGACCCACCAAAATGCGTTTTTAACGGAAGATGATCGTCTAAGCGGATTAGCCTTGATGCATATCCACAATTATATGGACATATCCCATAGACACCGTCATAGACAAATTCGCTTCCAGCAATAGAAAACTCGAATTACTTCCCTCAACTTTTGAGGGACTAGTTGCTAACGCTTACGGAAATTTATCTCAAGTGTTAGGGAAAATTCCGTAAACTTTAGTTTAGGGAAATACTTTCCTCAACTTTTGAGGGATTATTTTTTGAGTGTATGACTGTACAACCAGACCAAAAAGGCTTTTATGCATTGTGAAATGCTGAACAATATATTTTATAAATCAAATCTACAGATTTCTACTAAACCGCTTACGTATAATTCCGTTGACAATAATAATTAATTGGCGGGAACTTCCTAGAAATTCATTGCACCCCCTTCCCCATAAAGAGTTCTTGGAACCGCCACTGCCATCGAGGATTGATTACCCATATTACCTACGACCCACTGACTCACTGCCATGCATTTCTGACCTACGATGACAAGGCCATTAACTCTTAATCGCAAACAAACGCATCCTATGCGATGCAACCGCCCTTGATGAGTGGTCGTTCCGACAGACACCTTTTTTACTTTGAAATTGGGCAATTTAGATGGCGAATCGCTTCTTTTTTGGTGATCACGGCGTGGAAATTGGACAATTTTTTTGACGGATTGCGGTGGATTTTTTGTTCGCGTGACGACAAAACTAGTCGCCAAGATAAGAAGAAACTCTTACATTTTGAAACCATAGTCTCACAAAAATTCACCCCAAAAAGATTAAGTACTTGAGAAGAAAGGATGTCGCAAACGTCTGCCTTGCTTTGAGTCTCTCTGGCTGCGCCACCGTTTAGACGGCTAGGCTTTCCTCACTAGGCAGGTCAGACGGGTCCATTCTTAAAAACCCAACCGAACCCATCATCATTCAGACCCGAGCCAACCCACGAAAGCAATAAGATTGCCTGACCCAACCCAACCCAACTCAACCCACCGTTATAGAAATCTTTATTCGCAAACGCAGGCAACATAATATAAAATTATTAATACATTACAATTACAGTTCAATACAATTACAATACATTAATTACAATATAAATACATCACGATTTCTTAAATCATGACTTATTTTCTTACCCAACCAAACCCACCATAAGCATGGACGTTTCTGACCCAACCGAACCCAACCCATGGGTGGATCCAACCCATGTCCATGTCTGAGTCAGACTGTCTGAGTGTCTGTGTTTTGTAGCGATAGAAATTCCTAGCAACAGAACTTTATTTCATCAGTTAGTCCTATGGTCTATATTCTCCAGTTACAGCGGTCGCATTTCTGTCTGTATGATCCAGAGGTTGTCGCTTCACTGACATCAGAGAAACACTTGCGCGACCATCATCCAGTTGGCAGAAAAATCTCTCGCTTGGTGTTCGAGTCACGTGGGACTCGAAGACAGAGAAAATTGATTTAGAAAAGTCAAAGAAAACCACGACTTCTCCGAAAAAGCTCTACAAAATAAACCTATTATTCCGCCGTATGCGTATATAGGCAAACTCAACGGTTAACTAGATAGAGCGTCGCCCGTGCGCTGAGTTGAACAATCGGCCCGGGTTCGATGCTGGGCGTCGAGGATACACTGTATCTCTCGGGCATCCATTTGTCCACTGGTGCGAGGGAGGGGTGTCAATTTGGTCAGCCATGATGTATTATATCGCAGTGCTACATAGATAATACAGGTATTTTCAGGTAATATGAATGACAACAGTTGGTATTATTAATAGCCCTGGATCGGGAGATTGTTGAAGGCTTGACTCGATGATGATGATGATAATAATGATGGTATTGATGATGATGGTAATGATGATGATGACGACGACGACGAAGATGATGACGGTTGTGGTGGTGATGATGCTTATACAATGAATCTGATAATGAATCTGATGATATGATGTTGACGATAATGATGATGACGACGATGTTGACGATGACAATGATGGCGACTATGATGATGATGATGATGGTGGTGATGATGATGATGATAATGATGATGAATGTGATGACGATGACGATGACGACGATGCTGGTAGTGATAATGACGATCAGTTTGCTTCCATTGCAATATAAAGATGCCTACTTGACTGAAATGTAGTAGGAACATATCAACAACTTCAACAAGTCATATTCAGCGAGAAAGATTATAGCGCAGAAGGGTAATACAACGTCGACAACCTTTGAGGAACATGCCAAATACAATGTCCTTTTAACCCCTTAACTGGGCAACTATTTGTAACTCAATGTAAAATGGACGAGCGTTACTCGGGGCACCCAGTTAATTAATTATACCTTAACCCCTTAAATTATCAGTCTTTCTAACAAACCCGAACTATTGCTAATGTCAAATCCACAAAGAAATGATGGAAACTCCTGTAAATTAAGACTTCAGTGCGTTCCACTGTTTCAAGCAGGAAGAAATCTGTTGTTAGAATCCGCCATCAGTAACAGAGCGCACACTTCTATGCGAATAATCAGGATCAATTTTTAAATTTTCGCTCTGTCGATCGTTCCGCGAAGCGTTTTTGCTTATTCTGATCCGACGGGTGATCAAAAAAACTGCGGATCAATAGCAAGAAAGCGTCGTTCAGATCGGAGGAACGCATCGAAACCTTCTATCGATCTGTTTCCACCGAGTCCCCAGTGTTTGTCTTCGACCGTTCCTAGTTTGGCGCGCAACAAATAGAACACGACTCTCTCCATTAGCTGAAGATAAAATACGAAAGATCTAAAGAAGAGGAACTTTGCACGGCGTACGATCACGTCCATTTTTCACACAAAATATGTCGCACAAAATTATCGAAATCAGCTTGCCGATTAGAAGCTACTCTGCTGATAGATAGAGCAATAAATCTAGAATCTTATTTTAAAAATGGATAATTATATGGAGTACGTTGGAAAGCGAAACTACGCATCAGATGTCAGCTTTCTAATCTAATATCTTTTCAATATCGTTTCAAAGTCGGCGTAAAAATAAATCTGGAATTAAAGCGACAATAGGAGATTTTCTTATGCGTGATTGCGATTTGGCGTGGCGTCGGTTGCAGTGACTTAGCCATGGGGTGCAGGGGGAGCGGTCGACCCCATGAGGATTTTTTGGGGGGAAAAGTGGCACATTTTCCCTTATTTGGAAAAGTAATACAATATAAATAAAAAATAAAAATTAAAGAGGCGAAGAACCAGCAAACTATTGGACTATCGGAAGGGTTATTTCTAAGATTATCAATTGGGGGGGGGTGCCGGCAAATTCTGGGGTCCCTGCCAAAAAGGTTGACAAGCAGAAAAGATCATCCCATGGCTGAGATAAGGGGATTTGGGGGTTTGGGGGTGTCGATCTAACAGACCTGTATAAAACACTGTTCAGAATCAGATTTCACTCAACAGGATCAACAAGGGTGCTGACCATGCAGCGCCAACGGAAAAATGTCAGGGTCCTTGGCGGTACATAGACTTTATGACCCTCCCACCCCCCATAAACCACAACCCTGAATCATAGCTCAATAATTAATCAACTTGGCCAGAAATGTTCCAACTGTGACCGATGAGACCCTGGGGCCAACGATTTCCATGGTCCCAGTTTGTAGCCCAATACGCCACTGTCTACCAGACTACTGGTGGATTATATATATATATATATATATATATATATATATATACAGTTTTGCAGAAGTGGCGCCCCTGGCGGTCGGAATGATAAACGCTCGATAATTAATTCGCGGATCAAAGGAATAGAAGATGGTGTCTTCTGATGTGACAAGACCAATGGCAGCTTCTCGTTTGCTCGTTACACATCTCAAGAGGCGACAATTGTTCCTACTTGATTCTAAATTACCCTATTTTACATATAGTCATTACATTATTACGCCGTTATCACGACCGTCATTAGATTGCTTTACTTAAGTCGTTATTACAACATTATTTCGTTATTACGTCATTACAACCGTCATTAAAATAACTCTACTTAAGTCGCCATTGCATTATTACGTCATTATTGCGTCATTGTAAGCGTAATTAAATTACTCTACCTAATTCGTCATATTATTACGTCAGTAATACGGCATTACATTCGTTGTTGAATTACTTAAGATCGTATTTGTATTACTATTCCATAATTCATTGACTAAAAAATTCTCTTATCGCATTGCACAGAGCATCTGTAGCGCTTAATATTTCTTGGGTTGCGATAGTCAGCACCAATGGCGTAGCCAGGGTTCCGGAATAGGAGACCATGCCCACGAGCCCCGCCACCCCCGATGGTTGAACCAATGGTTTCGAATGTTTGCAACCGGTAGTTATCTGTCAAAGAAGGTCTTAATGAAGAAGGACCACGTCACTAGTGAACTCTAATTTGAAAAAGTATCATGCGATTGACTCTACGATCTACGTTCTACAGCACAGGGGCGTAGAGGAACTGCTCCGGCGGAAGCCGCCTACTTTATTCGGCTTCTGGGACAATTATTGCAACGGTGTCAGACGCCAGACGAACGAATAAATCTCTGCTTTTCAGCGAAAGAAGATCGATGGTCGGCGAGAGAGAGAGAGACTGAGAGACAGACAGACAGAGACAGAGACAGAGACAGAGGGAGTGAGAGAGAGAAACAGAGAGAGAGAGACAGAGGGAGTGAGAGAGATAAGCAGAGAGAGAGAGAGAAACAGAGAGAGAGAGAGACAGACAGAGAGAGAGACAGAGAGAGAGACAGAGACAGAGACAGAGAGAGAGGGAGTGAGAGAGAGAAACAGAGAGAGAGAGGGAGTGAGAGAGAGAAACAGAGAGAGAGAAACAGAGAGAGAGAGAGAGAGAGAGAGCGAGAGAGACAGATGAGAGAGAGAGAGAGCGAGAGAGAGAGATACAGACAGAAAGTGAGAAAAAGAGAGTGAGAGAGAGAGAGTGAGAGTGAGAGAGTACATGCGCCGTAGCAGGTATTACCGACCGGGTGCTAAGTCGCCGATGTTTCCGTGCGAAGTGGAATAAGCCGTCGATGGCCTTGGCGGCAGACACTATACCCCAGGGACCGTCTATACAATCCAATTACCCGCCTCCTCTTTCCCACTGACTTTTCTTTCACTTCTGCCATCGTCTCCTCGACAGTTTTTGCCGCTTCCGAAATCCACTGCGAAGGACGCCCGTTATATATATATATATATATATATATATATATATATATATATATATTAATGCACTGGGTACTTCATTCCCGAAGGACTTAATGAAAAAGTGTCCTGAGACATTAAGAAATTGTGTGGCTAACTCTCGTCAAGATATCCCCATATATATATATATATATATATACAGTATTATATATATATATATATATATATGTGTGTGTGTGTGTGTGTATATATATATAGGGGGATATCTGATTTAAAAACCGAGCGACTTTCCCACTTCCGTGTCTCTTTAACAAAACAAAATTGGAAGGAAATTATTTCAATGTATTCAGGTGACCTTCCCTTCTTTATTAGCAGAATCTCCCGATCAGAGAGATTCCCTAACTTTTTGTTTTCTTTCAGGGACCAATTTACAAAACACATGAAATTTGTGGATCCCTCATATGGTCTGCGACCCAGGTAATAAATGCATAAGGTGAAATTTGTAAATATTCTGTCGATCATTGTAGAATAATGCTATAACAGCCATAGTCATACACAGACATGGACATGGGTCTATTTTTAGAAACCCAACCCAACCCGTCATGACTCAGACCCAACTCAACCCAACCCACAGAAGCAAAAGGGTTACTTGACCCAACCACCGTAATACATTGCAATTTCTCAAAACACGCCTATTTTCTAACCCAACTCAACCCAAGCCACCGTAAATATGAAAATTTCTGATCCAACCCAACCCATGGGCGGACGCAACCATGGAATTCTAAATTATTTGTACCCAACCCTCTGTCTCGTCATACGTTTACCTATAATTTTTTTTCACTTTCAATCGGTACGCCATCTTCGCTCCGCTGCTCACGGATCACGCGTCACGTGATCAAAATTTTATTGATTATCGATCATCGATCGTTTGATTGATCTGGCATCAGAGTAATGACTAAGCGACCATCTGGATATCTTCTCCGGTTCAAAGCTAAACGAAGCATAAGCCGAAGATACTGCGATCGAAATATGAAACTTGCAAATGGGAACAGATGCAAACTCAGAGAATTTTAAAATAAGAATTCGAATATTCTCGATATATATATATATATATATATATATATATATATAACGTTTATTGCTCATAAGCAGTGGCGGCTCCGCATTAGGGGCCCGGGGGGCCCGTGCCCACTGCCCCCTATTGAATGCTTAGCCCTCCAGTGGCCCCTGTTGGGACCCTGTACCCTCGTACTTACTACTATTACTACTACATATCTATCAACAAATGGTTGGCCCCTCTATGCTTAGAAGTCGCCACCCCAACGATCCCCCCATTTGCCAAATCCTGGAGCCGCCACAACTCACGAGGCAGTGTCTGAATGTAGAATGAAGGGAGGACAGTATGACCAGCTGCAGTTGTTGAGAAATTAGCGAAGCCGTCTTTGTCGTTGACGGATACCGAGTGCTTCGGAAATGGAGATCAAGTTGAAGCCGAAGCATGAACTGTAACCAAACCATTGGCGAAACCAAGGGGCACCGAGAAGTGTGCCCCCCCCCATTTTGATCGGGACCGATCGTGAGATTTATCTAAAACCGGTGACTAGTTGGGGGCGTAGGAGAGTGGGGTGGGGTAGTATTATATCGAAGAAAAAGCACCAAAGAGCAGATTATCAAAAGCATTTGAGAACACGACCTCTTTTTGATCATCACAAATTTTTGCACATGGTTCTTAGCACATGTCAAGTCATTCACGAAGTGTAGAATCGTATGTGGGGAACAATTAATGGGTGAACAACTTTCCCAAATTCGCTACGCAGTGGCTAGGGTCAGGTTCGAACCCGCTACCCCAGTGGCGGCTCCATAGAGGGCCCGGAGGGCCCGTGCCCCTATTGAGTGTCTGGCCCCCCAGTGGCCCCCTGTTGGAACCCTATACTTAATAATACATACCTCACAACAAATGGTTACCCCCCATGATTAGAAGTTGCCACTCTAACGGCCACCCCCACTTGCCAAATCCTGGAGCCGCCACTGCGCTACCCTCTTTTTGCGTGTAAAAGAAACTACCGTTATTTCGCCGCATTTTACTCGTATAGGAGTATCCAGAACAATCTCTATGGTCACTGATCTATGCCCACCAGCAGGAAATCTGCTTCTGCCATTGGCGTCTATTAATAGACAACAATGGTTTCTATGGTTTCTGCCCACCAGTGGGCGGAGCAACCGAACCTTGTTGTTGGTAAACACTGGATAGCATAGCCCTATAGCTCGACATACAGTACCTGCTCTGACTGGAACGTACACGTTCAGACTGAGACAGTCTTCCTGCTGTCTCTCGAGAAACGGAAGCAGTCGCCGGTAATGATCGACAACGGACGTGGGATGTCGCTTCAGCAGCTCCTCGACGTCCGGCAGCCTCTGCGGACAGACGGGTTTGAACTTGACGGCGGTCCGTACGCCCTCCCACTTGCCGACGGGGCTCGTCGGCGGCATGAACCGCAGCTCGCCGCCGAGCAGCGACGCGTACTCGAGTCCGAGAAACGCCTCCACCTGGGGAAGACGACCACCCGTCCCGCCGCCGCCGCCGCCGCCGCCGCCGCCGCCGCCGCTCGACGCCGGGCCCGGCGGGGGCGGTGTGACGAGCATGCCGCGCAGTCTGCCGTACTGCGTGGCGACGGAACGCTGGCTCAGCTGCGTGGCGAACACCTTTGCCTCGGCGCGGTGATGATGATGATGATGGAGGAAGAAACAGCCGAGGAACTGGATCAGGTAAACGCCGCAGATGCTGCAGCTCAGAGCCTGCAACCCCGAAGCAAACCGACGACTACGACGACGACGATGATGGTTAAGAACGGTTTGATGGGAATAACAACGGATCTTCCTAACCATGATACTCAGTGGACTCTCCTAAACGTCCGACCGCCGGTCCATCGGCGCTTTCCGCTGCTGCTGGCGGCGGCGGAGGCGGCGCGCGCGCTATTCCGCTTCGTCGTGTCGCCGGGTTCCGACGATTCCACTACTTTGACCGCCGACCGATCGACTGCGGCGCCCGCCGCGGAGCCGCATCGACCGTCGGCACGCGTGCGAGCCCGGCCCGTCATCCGTTTGCTTTTTGCCGCCGCCGCCGCTGCCGCCGCAGTCTCTCCCTCTCGAAAAATCGGCTTCATATCCGCCCGACGTGCTTTGATATTGATGCCGACTTACTCCACCCCACCCCCACCCCCACCCCCACCACCCCAACCTCTACCCCACCCCACGGTTGGTAAATACCGAGAACCGCGTTCGTATGTATCACGGCGAATATTTGATGTTCTCATGCAACGTCGACGACGTTTCCCGGGGCCCGATATACCCCACTCTCCCCCACCCCCGCCGAACGGCGTCCGTCGTGACTTATGAGCCGACTGGGTGCTAGGGTTAAAAAGGGTTCTAACCCCCTCGCGCCCACCCCGCCCACTCCCCGAAAAGCGTATCGCCGGTGCAAACGAGGCTATTCCGATTCGGGCGCCGTAGTAGAGGCACCGTCGGGTCTCGTCCGCGTATCTTTCGATGCCTGCCATATACGTCTGCGGATCGTCAAACAGAGATAATTCGTAAGCAGTAGAAACGGTTAGGGGACTAGACCACCCCAGGGCCGGCCTTGCGTTTTGCGGGGCCCCGGGCGAGGCCAATCGCGGGACCCTTCAGCGTAGGCAAAAAAATCGTGACAAGCAAAAAGAAGGTAATCATCGGAAATCACGGGGCCCTTCAACCCTTCAAAGTCGTTGCGCGGGGCCTCTAGAAGAGCGGGGCCCTGGGCACAGGCCCGGTTTACCCAGGCTTAAGGCCGGCCCTGCCGCCACCCCCCACATACGCATCGTCCTAGCCACCCCATCCCACCCCCATTTACTCGAGTCGGACTAGTCAACAGCTGTTGACATAATTTTGTGATTGATATCACTGGTCTACATTTTTTAAAAAAATTTCTGCTGACCTAGGTATTTTTGCTGATTTTACCCAATTGAGAGGTGCTGATTCCAGATATGAAGTCAAAAATTATGCAACACGTCAAATTTTTTCGCAAATTAGGAATGCTTAATTAAAGGTGTTAAAGTCAAACATAAGGGAAAATAGGAAATTCTGAAGAACCGATAACACGTAATATTTTTTATTCAGCCCAAAAATGAGTCTGTCTTCTAACCAAGAGAGCAATAAGAGCAATAGCTAGTTGCTTAAATTTAAGTTTTGAGAAAGGAATCTTCTTTTTTTGGATGCTCCGGTATAGTTATGGTCACAGTCAGTGATATTTTACTGAACGGTAACGGAAATTAGAACTGAAATTAAAAGAATCCGTTAACGAAAACGAGAAGTAAAATTAGGAATTTTTTAAAGAACGATAACTGAAATAGAAATGAAATCACCCAATAAAAATAGAAATTGGAACTGAAATAGAAATATTTTATGAACTGAATTTAACTACCCATCATTTAAAATGACGTCAATTTGCTTAGGTTGTGTGAAATTTGGCGCGCCATATAATATGGCTGTTCGTGAGTGTGTGTGTGTCTGTGTCCAAAGTTCAGCATCAATTGACCAAGGGTGATATGCCAGCCGTTGCTCTCAGACGTCTCAGTCATTCCTACCCCACACATACAGTCATGTCTGGGAGGGGGTGACTCGGTTACCACTGACCTATCAGGCTATCATATGCTAGTCTCGAGACGGCACATGGGCCTCTGCCTTGATAAATACCATTTCTGTGTCTGTATCAGAAAACTTAAGCGCGTGCTGCTTCGTTGATTTAACGTCGGCGTTAACTTAATTGCAACAATTGCTACAAGATGAGTTTAGCTAAACTGTTGACTGGAAGAAAGCGAGATAGCCCTGTTTGGGATTATTTTATATATGACGAGAAAGCGGACAAATATCTTTGTCACGTTCAAGTTGATCAAAGCAGCATGCCGTGTATTGTTGAAGATGAACATGCATATTGTTTAGTTTATAAATTTTTGATCACTGTGTTACTGTCAAACATTGCCGTCATAGAATACAGTTTTATATTATACTTTGCATGATTTGCATCCAACAGTGGCGGCTCCAGGATTTGGCAAGTGGGGGGCCCGTTGGGGTGGCAACTTCTAATCATGGAGGGCAACCATTTGTTGTTAGGTATGTAGTATTAAGCATAGGGTCTCAACAGGGGCCACTGGTGGGCCAGGCACTCAGTAGGGGGCACGGGCCTCCCCTGCGCCCCGGTGGAGCCGCCACTGGCATCCAATACAAAATCTGATGTCAAATTACTAGAAGTAAAATTAGAAATTAAACTGAAAATATTTAAACTAGAACTGAAATTATTTTAGAACTGAAATTAGAACTGAAATAGGAATTATTATCTGAAGTATAACTGAAATAGAAATGAAATTAAGACCTAAAATAAGAATTAAAATTAAAATTAACAATTATTTTTAGAACTGAAATATCACTGGTCACAGTTGTCACGCTGTAAACACCAGCAGTACTTAGTCTGCCATAATGTTCGAGTTCCATCTGCCTTGATATCTACGTTCCATGGTCTTGATGTCTTGATGGAAGCATTCTCCTTGTTCTTCACTCATAGCTCCAAGATTTGAAGTTCAGATAGCTATGAAAGAAATGCAACTTGACACTCATGTTTGCTCCCAGTCTTCGAAAAGCAATCTTCGAATTTTTAACTGAAAGGTCATAATTCTCGACTCTTAAGTTGCCAAGTAAGTCAGTAATCAGGTCGCAAAAAGCATCTTGTCTACAACTATAACATCCCATTGATTCAAAAAGTCCTTTGCTGTTGATGCAGTATACAAACTCCTCCTCCATATGGAAATGTTTGAAAAGATTCATTCTCTCTGCCATGATACATAAGCGTGGTTCCTGGGGCCAACACTGAACAGATTCTTTTCCTTCAGTCTTGAACCCAGTAACTCTGCTGACGACTACGGCAGATCTAGGTCTCATATTAGGTCATTAAACTCAGCTTGGTTGAATGTTTGGTGCATTCCAGCGTCAACTTCTAAGGCCACGAAATCTTCGCAATCGGTGTCTGTTGACTGACAAAATTCATCTTCGTAAGAAACTCCCAAAGTAGTGCAAATAGGTACAGGAACTTTGTCACAGTGAGCAACTGGTCTCAGAGCAGAGGGGAGATTTGGGTACTGGATGGAAGATTTTGCCTTTGTGGACATGCCTGAAATATTTACCAGACAGAAGTAGCAGTCATCAACATGCATGGTTTCGAGGCTCTCGCCACACCATTGGAACTCCAAAGTTAAGACTTTTTCTCTGACCTTTAGTCACATTATGAACTGTCTGAGGCTTTCAACACATGTCCTGCACACTTTATGTGGTGTCCAAGGTTTTCCTGGTCACTCAATTTAACTGCGAAATATGCATGCTAAGCTTTATGCACAAATTCAGACACCTCTCTCCTTTGTTTAGGTGTTGTAAAGCAACCTCAGATGTAGCAAAATTTGTCAGGATCATTCCTGCACTGCTCACGAAGTGTTCGGGTGCTGGGTGACATATTCCACAGAAAGCTAGTTAGAATAGTTAAATTTACTGCGACTTGTAAGCCTCATGAACGACTGAATGCTGCCGTCGGTTTCACGCTGCTTATATAGGCCTATATCCATAAAATGCTGACGTCTGCAGTTTAAAACTGCCTATTAAACTGTTGTATTATTAAATAGTTATGCCCACTGCATATTAAGCATATCTTTTTGCACATCCTTAACTTTTTGCATATTCAATATAGCTAAAGAATTATAATACATAATGCTACATTATTACAGTAAACAGTAAATCAGTAAACAGCGTTTTGCGGAAAAACTGGACGTGATAGGAGAAAATGGGTGTGATTTTTGGATTCAGCACACCAAAATACATAAAGATCACATGTTGTCTTCAAGTCAGCAAAATTGACGTAGACCAGTGTATTATATAAGAGAACGCCAAAAACGACGAGGATTGCGCTAAAAAACCTAATTGCGATGAAGTGGGGCGAGTGGGGCGGGTGGGGGTGGGGGGGGGGGTAGGTTGGTGTGGGGGCGTTGCATGACGGAAGGACAACGTGATTTACAATTGTAGTCATGACACGTGGCGTAAGTAGAAAGACTGATTGAACAACGGCGTTGAATGGACAATCGAAGACGCGTGCTTTGAACATTCTCCTCTTCCTCCTCCTCCTCCTCCTCCTCCTCCGTCGTCTCCTCCGTCGTCTCCTCCGTCGTCTCAGACTTCCATTTTCATCGCATCAAATGACGACATTTATTTTGCGCTACTACAATGGCTATAATTAAAATTGATGCCCACGTTTGCAATAGAATATTCTTTCTTTCGCTATAGAAAGCACCTTTAAAAAGCACCTTTGGCAGCACTATCACACACACACACACACACACACACACACACAGAGAGAGAGAGAGAGAGAGAGAGAGAGAGAGAGAGAGAGAGAGAGAGAGAGAGTTTGTTTTGCTGTTCTCAAGCCAGTTTATTCCTTATTGAAACTAAATAATTTTCTCTTTATGTGGTAGGTCGGTGTTGTTGTGACGCTTATCTGTCCAGTTACTTTAGCGGAAAATCCACCGATTAATTAATCGTCAAGTGGGGGGGAGGGCTTAAATGTTACGCCACTGCCGATCATATGTGGACTTGCTTGTGTGAGATTGTAAATTATTAGAGGAGACAGAGACGATTCGACATCAGACAATCCGCTTAAGCATCGTTTGCTTCTGTCTGTACGCGTTTGTCTGCCTTCTCCTCATCCTCCTCCTCCTCCCCATCGTCCTCCCCTCCTCCATCTCTTCCTCTTCTTCTTCTTCCTCTTCTTTTCACTCGGTTTGTGATATCCGACTTTGTTCGTCGCTCCTTCATGCCTTCCTCCTCCTCCTCCTCCTCCTCCTCCTCCTCCTCCTCTTCCTCCTCCTCCTCCTCCTCCTCCTCCTCCTCCTCCTCCTCCTCCTCCTCCTCCTCCTCCTTCGGAACGGCTTCGTTGAAATAGATTCGCGTCTGAAGGGCGATTTCTAGTTGAGCGATAACAAGATTTGCAGCTGAGGTCGTGACGTCATTCAGTGAGGGAATCAATATTTGTTATCTGACTTTCTCTCTTTCTCTTACTCTCTGCGTCTTTATCTTACTCTCTCTCTCTCTATCTCTGGCTCTCTCTCTCTTTCTCTGGCTCTCTCTTTCTCTTTCTCTGTCTGTCTGTCTGTCTGTCTGTATGTCTGTCTGTCTGTCTGTCTGTCTGTCTCTCTCTCTCTCTCTCTCTCTCTCTCTCTCTCTCTCTCTCTCTGTCTTGTCTCTCTGTCTATCCTTTTCTTACTCTCTCGTTCTCTCTGTTTTTCTCTGTTTTTCTTGTTCTCTTTGTCTCTGTCTCTCTCCCTGTCTTTGTGTCTGCCTATCTCTCTCTTACTTTCTCTCTCTGTTTTCTCTTATACTCTCTGCCTTGTCTGTCTGTGAGTGTTTCTCTCTGCCTCTCTCTCTTGGTCTCTCTTTGTCCGTCTCTCTTTGTCTTTCTCTTACTCTCTCTGTCTCTCTCAGTCTATTTCTGTTGATCTTTCACTCTTTCTGTTGTTTTGCCTAGATTTTTCGGCTATCTCTATGCATTCCTCGCTCGCCTGCGTGTCGTCGTCATTCCTCCTTTATGTCGTCTTCCTTTTCAATGTAAATTATCGATGTTTGCTCTCGGCTAAGTTTCCAGTCGTTTCCTTCAAGAAAACCGCAACATTTTCTTCTCTAGACACCCATTGTCCACTGTACTTTCCCCGACCTGCTAATACGATTAGGTGCAAGCATAAACCGAACTTTATGCCAGAATAAGTCTACGGTTGGCCGAACAAGACTGCAGCTGCCACTTTCCTGAGATCTTTACCGCGCTCCATTATAGCCTACGAAGAAACCTTTCTCGCGGACAATGATTTCGTGGATTATAATATTGTTCAAAATCATCTGCAGGCAGACTAAGCAGTCAGCTTTTGCTACACCACTAATAAGTATGTACATTGTACGGTAAGTAAGTAAAATCTCGTGAATTTCTCTAGCGATTTCGTATGAAAACCCCGTTATAGCTGCTTATTCGTAGGCGCTTAACGTACCTTTGATATAGCCATAGCCCATGTTTAGTGATCATCAGACGGCAACGTCAGTTTCAAAGAAAGATCAGTCACAGCGGAAGTGGGAAAGCAGCAAGGCAGACATTAACCCCTTAACTGGGGACCCCGGATATATCCGTTCATTTTACACTGAGTTACAGTTAAATACACGGTTAAGGGGTTAATTAAAAAAGAAGCAGAAAGAAACGTGCTTTAGTTCTAGATTTATTAATGAAATAGTAGTAGGCCTACTGCGAGACAAAAAGTCGCAACAAAAGGTTTTGAATGCTGGGAGGCAGGTCTGGCAGGAGCGTAGCCAGGAATGTGATTGTGGTGTATAAATTTGGGGATATATGCCTATATATTGTTACATATGTTATATAAATAATATATTTATATTATATATATTATATAAATATTATATATGTATATAAATGTTATATATATATATACTGTATTATATATACTGATTTGGGGGTATATACCGATGTACCGCCCCACCCCCGTCGTTACGTCCCTGCTGGGAGGCAGATTTTGAAGTACTCTTTTTAATGGGGAGAAAATGGAAACTCTTATTAACCAGAGTTACATGTTCTCGTTTCCAGGCTTTAGATACAAACCTCTTTCAGTGAATTTTGAACTGTGGAGTTCATCAGGGTTTTTGACATGCCAAAAGAAGCAATCTAACATAAGAGCATTGAAATGTATATGTATTAGTATCGCTGGCTATTGATACCATAAGCAGTTAGTCTCCAATACGATGCTAGGACAAAATGTCATGGGGTCAAAGTGTCAGCGGACAAAATGTCGCGGACAAAATGTAACCATAGCTCTAACCCTAAGCCGTGACATTTTGTCCCCATGACATTTTGTCCGCGAACATTTTGTCAGGGCCACGTTCAAAATACATATTGATGTGGGCTCAAGCGAAGAGACTGTCTTGCGTCAAGAATTCAGTCATTATCGCACTTTAACCCCTTAACCGTGTATTTAACTGTAACTCAATGTAAAATGGACGGATATATCCGGGATCCCTAGTTAAGGGGTTAATAATTTGCGATATTATCCTATGAGGAAATAGTGCCGACAGTTTTTATTATTATCGTCAAAATACGGCATAGACGGTAAAATACAAGAGAGAGTTGATTGACGGCGTCAAGTATAAGGCACGAAAGGCCGAATCAATAGAGATTAGCGCTGGATTTGAGACGTTCTCTTTTGACAGATAATATTACAATAAATAAGACCGCCGCATCTGTATAAGACCGTTGACGGAAATGGGAGGAGAAATGGAGACTGATTTAGGAGAGAGAAACAGCAGAAGACGCTCGACACAATTCCATTTGCAAGAAACGTCACAACGACTCGAAATGTCGTTTATTCAACAGCTCCAAGCTGTCGCAGCAGCGCTATATATGCTTCCAGTCGATCTAGGAACGTACATTGGCGCAGCCACTGGGGAGAGGGGACACGAGCCCCTATTCTGGCTCGTGCTCCCAGTCGTTGGGGGGGTAAGAGCCAGATTAGGGGCTCTCTACAGAATAGGGGCTCTGTACAGAACTTTACAGGCTTTACTGGTAGGCTAACGGTGGTCGTGGGATCCGACCAAAACCGTTGAGGATGTGTTGGGCGCGGAGGGGCGGGGGAGGCAGCGGAAGTGAAGAGGATGCGCGAAGATCTCCTTGACGTCATTTTTTCTTAATGTCGGAGACTTTTTACCTGAAAAAATCGATTTATCCTATTCCGGAACTCTGGTTACGTCACTAGAAAAGATATACATGTAGGGTATTATATATTATAAATACAGCATAATATATATACACGTTTATATGCTGTTATATATATATATATATATTTATATGCTGTATATATTATATACATAATACATAATATATACATAATATATATAATATGCTGTATATATTATATAGATAATATATACAGCATATTATATTATATTATTATTATTACTATATTATTATAGTAATATTATTCTACTATATTATATATTATAATATTATATAATTATGTTTATTACTCTGTTTATTATTATTCTGTTTATATTATTATATTATTCTGCGGATGGATTTTGAAGTACCATCGATTGATACCCTTGGGTATTAGAACTGGTGCTATAGAAGTTCATAATAATAATAATAATAATAATTATTATTATTATTAGTATTATTATTATTATTATTGTTGTTGTTGTTACATGTATATATATATATATGCTATATGTATTAGTGAAATTTTTTCTACCGTACGTATGCAATTGATATGAATTTCTTCTTCGTTGCAGATGTATGCGCCACCGCTGACGGTGGCGCACAGGTCTTGCGGCGGGCGATAATTGGAGTGGACGTGTGCGTATACCACCTGCAGATATCGACTCCGCAAACATTCGAAAGAGAAAGAAGAAGTCTCCAGGAACCCATCCATAAGTCTCAGTTCCGAGAAAAGAAATCGTTTTTCATTTGCTCAACAATAATACAGAGGCGGTATAGTGAATTAAAATGAATCCCCTTAAAGAGGAATCCCCGAAGTCATTTTTATACGTGTAATAAAGACTTCCCATCTCTTTATTATATGTAGAATATTAACTTCTTCTGAATTATTATAGCTCCCCTATTTTGATACAAAGTATAATTTATAAAATGATTTAATGAGATGTTAAATTTTGCAAAAGTACAAAAGATGAAGCTTCGTATAAGTGAAATACAGTAATTAAACATGCAATAAGAGTAGCGTTTATGTAAGTGCAGAAAAAGTATAAATCAAAAACATATAATATAAGAAAATGGAAACGTATAAGTTTCGTATACAAATGTGCTGTTTTTTAAAATTATTGTTGGCAGTAGAAATTCTATACAGGGATTCTTTATTATAATGTGTAATAATGAGGTGGGATTCATGTTTTC
>CM030860.1:8974906-8994906 GCA_018105865.1 Metaphire vulgaris | reverse complement strand
CCCAAAAAAAGCCCGTTTTGGTGTCGACCCCTTATGCAGGGCCGTCAAGAGAAAATCCGGGTCGGTGGACAAATATTTATTTCGGGGTTCACTCTCCATATATGATATGAACACAAGATTTCATGGATACTAAGAATTGTTTCATAATTTGTTGCATTTACGCTGGAATTTCTGGTCTCCGCCTTAAAATTTTTAATACACGTTATAGGAATATAGGTGCAGTAGGTACTTATTAGGGTGGTTCACAGTTGCATGGGGAAAAACAAAGTTAAAGCTAAAGATCTGGGTACCCTCTACTTTTGTTCCATTAGGTAATTGTAGTATTCTGAAGCAATTTCAGCTGTTCATTCCAACTGGAAGGCAGTGCTCAATGACCACAAAGATTCAAAAAATGTTCCGTTTTGAGTCATTATGTGACAATTCAACAGATCGACCATCTCAAAAAATTATGAAATTTAACACAAATGTTCCCTAAACATACATATGAAAATCTGCAAAATTTTAGCCTACTATCTTGAGTAGTTTTTAAGATATTGACGTTCATAGTACCTAGGGTCGGCCGTTTTTTGGCGTTTCGCGACAGCCACTTAAATTTCTAACAACTTCAGAGCTCTATAACTTCAGAAATATCATAGCTAGGAGGCTGAATCTTTCTGAACCTATTCACTCCTAGTAGTATTGTATAAAACAAGAGAAGAACTTTGTCTATTGACAAAACTGTACTTCCTGCAGTGTTACAAAAATTGAAGAAACACTTTGCACCTTTCCTGATATTCAATGTTTAGCTCTCCAAAGGGAACCTTTCTCTTTATTTCAGGGTTGTAACTTTTATTCTGAAAACTGCCCAGTAGCTATATTTTCTTTCCGTGCAAACCGATTTCCCATATTATTATTCCCTCAATTAATTTTTACTGGGTCTAAAAATGTGTCCAATGGCCTATGATGACTTGACTTTGAGTGTGAAAATGGTCATGTGGAACAGGTGGTGTCTGCAAATGAATGGCATCACAAAATAGAGTGCATTCATTGTTATACAGCTGGAAAATGGAAGACGCATTGCACTAATCACATTTTATTTGCAACTCTGATAAATGCTGCTTTCACAGCTGTTAAGTCCTCTGCTGATATCTGGTATGATGTCTGAGTTGTAGTGAAGTCTCCAAGGACAACTCTTTCATTCAGAATGGCTGGATCACTTCATACTTTCCGCTCTCCGGGCTCTTTGCTCATATCGTACACCAGCTTTTCCTTGATATCAACTGCAACTTATTCAGAGAAGAAGGCAAAACAGATGCCATTTGAGAACAGACTTTGCAGCCTTATCAATCTGTGGATCAATTAGTTCAAATTTTCCAAGATTAACCCAAGGCTGCAGATCTGATCCTGGGCCTCAGCTGGAGCTGAAATCCATGACTTTGGTATAGTAAAGGACACCAAAGAGAACAAATCTTTCAGGCCAATTTTTCTGCCTTGGTGAGCTTAAATATGTCTCTGGTCTCAGAAGAGAATGATTTTTGTAGCATACAATAGATCTGCTATGCACCTTGCACCTGTGGTGTTTGTACTGAACAGCACTGCTGATGATTAACACTGACTTCACGTTTTCTTTCTCTTTTGGCTGGAGTCGATGTGAAATCGTCTGAAATGCCAGTGTCAGAAGTTTCAGCAATGTCAGTGTCAGTCATGCAGCAACCAGTGCCAGCAGTTGATGCATGAAAGCTTCAGGTTTTCCCTCCGTGCTTCTAATTTCAGTTTTCTCCTTTCTCTTTGCTCATGCATTTGGGTAAATTTCTTGTCTTCAGTATAAATGAATATCTTTCGATCAGCCCGTTGATCAATGAGGAATTTATGGTCTTCCTCAAGTCGGATTTCTGTCAGTGCATCAGCGTGCGCAATATCAAAGAGTGAGTCTGTTTGTCTTGTGAATTCCAGTTCTTGTTTTTGCTGTACATCAAAAGAGTGGCATACCATATTCTTTTTCAACAGTTGCCAACTTGCCACACAGTGTGGTATTGTTCTAGTTTTCCACAGCATGCTTCTTGAATGTAACTGGAACAGTGGCTTTGGACTAAACTGCTAAAAGCTCATCAACTGTAAAGTGACTAGCATTAAGTGCACACAGACTTGACTTCTTTTAGACGGTAATAGAACACTACAGCACTTGTCTCAGGGTTGGAAGCTGATGTACCGTAGTTTCACTAGTGGATCCAAGTTCCTTGTACCAATAAGAAATATCATTTCACAACAGTGGGTTGAAGCCATTGATTGTAGGCACGTTATGTATTATTAGATACTGTTTCTGTAAAACTGCAACAATTTTATTATTATAACACGTCGATATAACGATTGCACTTTGTAAATTTATTGCTGACAACAGTCAAACATGTTTCCTGAGCATGGAATGTTACATACACACCTTCGTCCATTTACTGCATAATGTGTAAATCAGTAAGCAGGCAATTGTAACAGAATATTTATGAAATCTGTACAATGGTCAAACTTGTGGGTCATTGAGCACTCCCTTCCAGATAAAATAAGATCCTGAAATTTTTACTTAGTACTACAGTTGGTAAAAGGTACAAAATGAAATGGTACCCTGGTCTCTATCTCATACTTTGTCTTTTTGGGCCACCCTAGTACTTATGCTATCCGTGAATCAACATTATCTGTAATAAACTTAGTGTTAGCGACTTAACATTTATTTTAAATCGTGTCGCGAATCTAATTTGACCCTCGTTCATGGTTCGCCAATAAGTCATAAAAAAGTTAAAATAAGTTAATTTTAATTAACTTTTTGAATTTTAAATTTATTTTAAAAAAATAAATTGCTGCCAATAACTTAAAAATAAGTTATTAGCAGCATTAAAGAGTTAAGCATGCTTTTCTAGCCTTTCGAAAATTTTCGATTTTTTTGTTTTGTATAGAAATCATGATTAATAATTTAAATCACATCCAGCCTCCATGAATGACCTTTATCCACGCACCCACTTTTTTGAAACTGTAAACAGTTTTCTTCAACACTGCCTAACTCAGAGTTGTCCATGGGTCCATTTTTAGAACCCAATCCAACCCAACCCACGAAATCTCCAACCTACCGTAATACAGTGCAACCATGACTTTTTTCTGACCCAACCCACCATTATTATGGAAAAGTCTGACCAAACCCAACCCAATCCAACCCAACCCAATCAGTGTTGAAGTTTCGGGGGGGGGGGGTTGAATCCCCCATCTAGCTCTGCAATCCTCCCAAAAATCGCATATCGGGTATATACACACATTTTCTGTAAATCATCAAATTTCGGTCTAAAATGAAAATGTCAACCTCCCCTCATTTCAAATTTCACAACTCCAACACTGCAGTGAGGCTATTTCTTATTTCCATTCCCAACATAATAAAATATCAACCCAGAAGTCCATCTGTCAGTAGGTGGCGCTATGTAAGTCAGAGCAACCGGTATGTTTATCTAGTAATTGCTTGCAATAGGAAGACGACGCTTTTACCTCCTCTGTCCCCCCCACTCGTTCCCAGAAATCTAATTACCCTTCGAAATCAGCAAGAAGTTCCATCGCAGCTCTCGTGTTCTGAAGGAAGAAGATAAGGGACTGAAGGACGGAAAGGCAAATGGACAGAAGTCGGTCGCCGCAGTAATAAGCAGGAAAATAGGAAAATCTCTCAAAACATCGGATCTGCGCTTCGAGAAGGTTGTCGATATCACTCCATTAACATGGTCCTCAAGTTAAGGAGATGGCAAATGTCGAAAGGAGACGAATGAAGAAGACTGGAGAGAGAGAGAGAGAGAGAGAGAGAGAGAGAGACAGACAGACAGACAGACAGACAGACAGACAGACAGAGAGAGAGACAGACATACATAGACTATGAGCGATACAGAGAAAGACAGGCAGACAGAGAAGAAGAGAGAGAGAGAGGGGGAGAGCGAGGGAGAGAGAGAGGGGGAGAGGGAGAGCGAGATGGAGGAGAGAGATACAGAGACAGAGAAAGAGAGACGAAGAGGGAGAGAACGAAATTGGCGTGTGGCAACCACTGTTGCGTTCTTCCAATCTAGTATCCTATGGCAGGGGCCTCCAAAGTTTTTAAAGCCAGGGGCCATATTGCTGTTTTCTGAAGGTTTGGCGGGCCAAAAGCACAAGAAATTAAAATTTGTAAAATACGGCGAATGAATAAAAGGCAATAAAAGGCTATTTAGTGCCGAATTATGACGCAGTTGAATAATGCCGGTTGCGGAATGTAATTTCCAGTTGAACTGACTTTTGCCTTTTAAATACCATGAGGTATGTAAAACTGATGTATTCATGCCAAAATTCCATTTTTGCCGCGGGCCGGATTATACACCTTGGCGGGCCGTATCCGGCCCGCAGGCCGTCCGTTTGGAGACTCCTGTCCTTTAGTACTGAGGTTCATTTTGAAATCATTCATACTCGCACCCACAAAATTGTCATCCTCAATTCGTTAAGGCCTATGTGAAAAAAGAACATGGCATCGTCACATTGACGATGCTGGATTATTTCGAAATGTGACTTATAAAGCTACAAAAATCGTGTCGTTGTAAAGAGTGTCCACCTAGCGATTGAATACCTCATTGTTGCGTTAAGCGATGCAAAGTAAACAAACTCCATCACGCAATGGGACTATTTTTCTGCTTCCAATCTCTTCTTTCTCGAACGAATCATCTGTTGAAAGTAACTCTTTTCCTATCCTCTCTTCTCCGCAACCATTAAAATGGACTTTCCAAACTCTGGCAGTCCAAAAATGCAGCTACTAAGACACGTCAAGTTGAGCCAAGCGACTGTTTAAGAAATTTAAAAAGCTGCACAGGTTTTTAAAATCACGAATTCATCTAGCGACTGTTTAAGAAATTAACGAAAATTTGAACAAGACATTGACGACAATGTTGTTAACCCTTCAGCCGCGTAAGACCGGTATTTCAGTCTGGAAACCCCCTCCCAGTCCCATAGAAAATTCTATCAGATTTCGGCATTATTCGGTAGAGAGCGGTATTCAGATGAACCGGATATGGTTGTAAGCAGGGTTTAACCAAGGCCGCTTCCGGGGGGAATTGCCCTTTCTCCCCGGAAATTTCAAATTCCCCCGGAAATTTCGGCATATTACATCAACTAACAGCAGCCCCTAGCAGAATCCCCCCGCTTTGTCAGTTTCCACCCGGCTTTTTCAGTTTCCCCCGGAGTCCAGGAGTCTAGATTAAACACTGGTTGTAAGTTATTTACGTACAAAAACAGCTTTTTTATTTCCTACTTTTAATTTTTGGCGAAATTAAAGTATTTCATCGAATGTTATAAGAATGAACAGGCGTATGTGTGTTGCGTTTGTTTATAGACGCGTCCGTCTAAAAGACGATGGGCGTCTATGTGTGTTTGTATGTGTGTTTGGCTCCTCCTTTCTCAACCAGGGCTTGCCACCGGCTATGGCGGAGTTTAAAGAGGAAAGTGGTAATCGTAGTGTAGTGTTGCTGCTGAGAAGAAAAATGGTTTGCTTCCATCAAAAATAGAATACTTCTACTAGAGACTGACGAGTTTACTGACATTATTTGCATATTTTATTAGTAAATGCGCTTAATTCTGTTTCTACATTTAAGAGACAAATTCCCACCCCTCCCCGAAATCCACAGTAAGCCAGGGAATAGAAATTTTCTGCAGAAATAATTTGTATTATCAGCCATGGTCTTTTTGAGACTCTGTCATTGCAGTAGTCCATTGTAGGCTATACTCAATTACTTTCTATTAAGATTTTTGTCTTTTATAGATACGAGGAATGCTTCAGCTGTGAGTTGTACGAATCAGCATGCGAAAGCGACTACAGCAGCACTTAAGTTTCTCGATTTATAACATCTCTATTCTAAAGTCTAAATATGTCATGATTTGAGAATTTGTTATTACGGTGGTCGGGTTGGTTATCATGATGGGTTGGGATAGGATTTATAAAATGGTTCCTGTCCATTTTCCATGCCTGATAAATATAGCCTTCTGTTTAATGATGATGATGATGATGATGATGATGATAATAATAATAATAATAATAATAATAATAATAATAATAATAATAATAATAATAATAATAATAATAACTGGGTTTTAGGTGGCTTAGTGATATTTCTCCTTTGTTGAATTGTTTTATAAAGATTTGTCAACGTTTTACTTTTGAAATATTAATTAATTGTGTAAAACGCTGTTCTCTCGATGTCAAGTGATGCGTGCAAATCGCAATAAAAGATTGAAATTGCACTTAAAATCTACAGAATTATCTTGATACGTCTTTAGTTTACGAAAACTCCTTTCGATGTTCAGACATCGAGTCAGAAGATCGATCACCTCGCCGCATTCGATAAGCCAACTGATTAACGTGGCAACACAGACCGATCAATCAATCGATCGATCAATCAGTAAATCGATCGATCAACCAGTCGATCGATCTGTTCGAAGCAGCAGCAGCAGCAGCGGCGGCGGCGGCGCTTTCCCGCTTTCCCGCTTTCCCTTTCTTCGTCTGACCTTCCCCTCTCAACTGAAATCAGCGCGGAACGAGATTAGTCCTGTCTGGCTTAGCTCAAGGCTCGATATTAGATGACCGCGCAGCAACCCCCCCCCCCCCCCCGGTCCGATTGGATCGGCGTCGCCGTTAGTTAATTCCGTGCGTTCACGACATTGATTTCCGTCGATGAACGTCGAACAAATTTTCGGCTTATATGGGTTGATAGATTTTCAGAAGTCCTATTCCTATTGAAGTCCTAGAAGTCCTAGGCCTATTGAACTATTCGTCGTTTCGAAAAACGAGTTTGCGTTTTGATGCAACGGCTATAATACTCTTATTGTCATACAATCGAAATTTTGAATCCAATATTCTATTATTATTATTATTTGGGATGGAGTGGGGGTGGGGAGTGGGGTTTTGGGAATCGAGGGTGGACTTACGAGAGCGCCCCAATTTATGTCATTAATCTCGTACGAAACTGTTGCGTTATGATGAACTGGTATATATATATATATATATATATATATATATATATATATATCTATATTCTTGCAACATATCTTCAAGTTTTTCCTTCTAAACACTCAAATCATTTCTCTTCAAAAAATCAATTTCCTCCATGGCTGTAACGTCCCACCCACTCTCCCCTTATTTATTCTGTGCCCAAATCTTTTGATACTGAGGTCGTCATCATAATCATCATTGTCATCATCATCGTCATCATCATCATCATCAATCATCATCATCATCACCACCATAATCATCATCATCATCGTCGTCGTCGTAGTCATCATCATCATCGTCATCATCATCTTCATCATTATCATCACCATAGAACCTCTATAGCGCCATTTTTGTAAGATACTTGACATCTTAGTTTGAATCCTAGCCTCCGTTGACAAATCCAAAATCCAATAACTTGGTACGATTTTACAGTCACAGTTATGGCGAATGTGCAATACAGAACACGGTACGCTTTGAGTTTGGATCGAAACGTCGTAAGAGATCCAGCGAAGCGGACCACTGCTGGAACGAAATTCCAAAGTCTCTGCCCAGCCACGGAAAATGCGCCCTTACCAAGAGTGTTGCGAGTATGCGCTATCTCTTGCGTATCTTGTCTGTTAGTTCCTGCAAAAAAGCGTATGTCTTATCATTCGACAAATTGGAAGAATGGAGCAGGGCTTTTATTAGCGCCAAAAGTTCTACCATTATAATGCAGACAGAAACCGCTCAATCCTTCCTCCTGTTTAACTATTCAACAGAGTCCGACCGCAGCGCTCGGCGGATTAAGACGAATGGATGGTCTTCCTTTCCCCGCCGTCGTCCAAGCCAAGGTCGGCGAAAGGGACGGACGGACTGACGGCCGCGAGACCAGAAGCCCCGACCGACAGCAGCGCTTCGGACGGTGGGTGGGTGGGCAGTGGACGGTAAAGCGAAGAGGGAGTTGCAGCGGCACTGGGGCAGACAGAGAGAGAGAGAGAGAGAGAGAGAGAGAGAGAGAGAGAGAGAGAGAGAAAGAGAAAGAGACAGACAGACAGATAGACGGACAGACGGACGGACAGACAGACAGACAGATAGACGTAGACACAGACTCTGACACAGACAGACATGGAGACAAGCAAGCAAACAGACAGAGATGAGACACACCGACAGACAGGGAGACAGACAGAGGGATGAGACAAACAGACAGACATACAGGCAGACAGACAGACAGATGGGAGATATAGACAGAGACATAGAGAGATAGAAACAGAGAGGTAGGCAGAGACAGATACAGAGACAGACAGTGACATAGGCAGGGTAGCAAAAAGAGACTGAGACAGCAAAACGGGAGGAAAAGAGAGACACAAAGAGAAACA
Organism: Metaphire vulgaris; assembly: GCA_018105865.1. Lineage (NCBI taxonomy): Eukaryota > Metazoa > Annelida > Clitellata > Crassiclitellata > Megascolecidae > Metaphire > Metaphire vulgaris. Next base: position 8,986,545 of record CM030860.1, on the reverse strand, counting down.
GACAGACAGACAGACAGACAGACAGACAGACAGACAGACAGACAGACAGACAGACAGACAGACAGACAGACAGACAGACAGACAGAGAGTAGCGTTGTCTTTTATCTGTGCCAACAGCTGGAGACTAATTAGCATCAATCAAGTTTCAGACGCTGTTTAGAATTCGACGACCGCTGCTCAACGATGGATAGATTTCCAACAGAATTGGCCAATTATTAATTTTTGCCTAAACACAGACATGAACGAGAATAGACCGCCCGCCAGCGATTGTTTCGTGCCATGAGATGCTCACTTCCGCAAAATTTTCCGCATTCAGTGTGATTTGAGCCCATATAAGATCTCCAAAGTTATAAGATATTCTCTTTTGGCGTGTGGTTTCAACCATAAGTATCATTACGTCATTATAAACGATCCGGTTTAGGCATGCGCGAAGACTTCGTGCGTCCACGGTGATCAGTGGCAAGTCGGCGCTCTACTTGTACAGCACGTCTCGGTTTTCGAACATTCCCTTACGAACGTACGTCCATGCGACGGTCTTTGAGGAGGAAAAGGAACCGGGCATCGTCGTCGCCGCCATCGCAGACGGTAAACCCTCGGTCGCCCGATACCCGCAGCACCCTCGCCGCGTCTGACCAGCGGGTGGGACCTCGCGTATGCATCGACCACAGCGCCTTCCCTTCCGTCCGGCCGGCCGTTTGGTCTCCGCCTCAGTCTGGACAGCGCAGAGACGTCGCGGCGGTCGGCGGAGAAGCTTTTTATCTCGAAAGTCGAACGTTTGGGCGAGCTGTTTTTCCATGCGCTTCTTTTGCGAATTGTTCTGTCCATCGTCCTTCCAAGATCGGAGACGGAGACTCGTTCGGTGGAAGCAATATAACATTGGTAACGTTATCGTATTAGTTGTTAACAGAGGCGTAACCAGGAATTTGATATGGGGGTATGATATTATTTTGGAGGGGGGTGGTATGCATTTTAACTATGAACCACACATCTGTTTGACTTGGTGTATCCCCTTAGATTGCTCTCCCGCCGTTTCGGACTGACCTTCTGGCTTGACCTGGCTCTAACTCTATTTGTATTTGGTGCGCCATCGGCTGATGCCCTGGGCATTATGATGGTGGCGCTATAGAAGTTGATTGATTGATTGAAACCATATAAACCACATATAGCCACATGTAAATCACATAAAACACTTTAAGGTAGACTGATTTTGGGTGTATATATAACGATATACCCTCGTCGCTACGCCCCTGGTTGTTAATTACCCTAGTTCCCTCTCAGTGTAGAAATTTCAGGGGGAGGGAAGTTCTTGTTCATTGCTTACTACTCCCCCGCTTCCACTGTTCCACTCCATTGATAGCAGGTGGGTACAGGGACGGTTCCAAGGTGGGGATGACTGGGGATGCAACCCCACCGAGTTTTTTTTGATTGTCAGTCTTTTTCGGCAAGGTTTATTTAATTATTTACTGGCCAAAACAAAAAAAACACACACAAACAAACCACTGCTGATGACCTTTTTTATGCTTGTAAACCTGTCAACTTTTTTGGGAGTTCATTGCGCCCCTCACCAACTTCCTAGAAATTCATTGCATCCCCCCATCAAGAATTCCTGGAAGCGCCACAGGGTGTGTAGTCGCATGCGGTTGTTGACTTACTTAACTGACTTATTCAGCAAAATTAAGCAATTAAAAACCCTCTTCCCCATCGGTCTGACATTTAAATGCCTCCGTTTCAGTCGGCGAATTCCAAAAACTCCGCCATGGCCGGTGGCGAGCCCCGACGACAAACGAGGAGCCGGACGCCCATCGTCTTTTGACGGACGCGTCTATAAATAGACAGCCACTGTGAAATCAAAGGACTTCCATAGCGTCATTATAACCAATGCGTTATTCCGATGAATAACAGATAGACAGTACCGTCATGAGGCCCTGGGTTCAAATCATGACCAACTTTTTTGCTGTTTCTGTCCCAGAGGCCCACCCACTCAAAAAGCAATAGCCGAGGCCGTGAAATATCGAAGGCGCCTTATACTCAGGGAAGTCGTTTGGGGGTGCACAGGGGCCGTTGCCCCACTGATTTTTAGGGAGGGGGAAATGCTCGCGAATTTTTGTGTTTTTAAATTCATTGAGTTCTCAATTGTTTTTATAATTTTATTGCAATCGCTGGTATGTACTATGTAGTATCGTATGTACCATGTACATTGTACAGTACTATGGACAAAAACCAATTTGCATACTGAACGTGATTATCCACAAACAAACAGATACACTCTGGGAAATTATACTGCATATATGATAAAAATATAATATATAATATATATATATATATAATGATAATAATAATGATAATGATAATAATAATAATAATTATTATCATTATTATTATTATTATTATTATTATTATTATTATTATTATTATTATTATTACTGACAATTTTATATATTGTGTCAGTGACACATTACATTCATTATCTTAAAGATGACAGCAATAGTCACAGGCGTCAATCGCGTGAGGGTCCTGGGGTCCGGACCCTCGCAAATATTTGGTCGTGAGGGTCCATAAGGCATTGGACCCTCACAAAAATCCGAATAAATCTATATTGTACCGTTGTACGATTATTTAATAAATTGTGTTGTATAGATAATACACGTAGGCCTAGATATTATCAGCAAATGGTATTTTGGAACATTAACCCCTTAACTGGGTATTTAACTGTAACTCAATGTAAAATGGACGGATATATCCGGGGTCCCCAGTTAAGGGGTTAATAAGTAATACAAATTATGCTTAAAGGGTTAGGGTTAATAGAGTTAGGCAAAACAAGAGGAGGACCCTCAAAACTTTTACTACAGATCAGTGGCGTGACCAGGATTTCCGGAAGGGGGCTTTGGTTTTTGGTTTTGGTTTTGACCGTGACCAACTTTGGAAAAATCCTGACGAAAAAAGTTATCGCCTCTAGTTTTTTAGATGACAAGCAAAAAAACTTAAAACCTTATCGCCTCTTATTTTAATCTTTCAGGTCTAGCCAAGAGGGGGGTTGACCCCGAAAATCGCGTTAAAAATTAAAAATGCATGGAAAGTCATTAAAATTATGCTGTTTTCGGCAGCCAAGGGGGGTTTTAACCCCCGACTTCTCCTTGGCTACGCTACTGCTACCGATTGACGCCACTGGTAATAGTAGTCAGGAATTAAGCGAAGACGTGCATAATAGATTAGTAAATAAAGGACATTATCTGTGGAAAGCCAACTTCGCGACTGCCATAGCGAAGCTCTCTCTGTACAAAAGCCATTCCTTGAATTTAAAAATGACAAAACGAAATTGCCTTTGACGCAATCTGAAGCTCCGTACTTCATCGGCTTCTTTACGATAACGGTGTTTTCCCATCTTGGTTGGATTGACGATTTAGGCTTCCCCGCAGTTAAGACCGCCAATAATATCGTTGTCGGGTTTGATAACACTGCAGTCAGTTGAATGTGCCAGGTGGTGGTGGTGGTGCTGCTGCTGCTGCTGCAGTCTCAGATGGAGAGGAGGCGACTGGGTCGTTATGACAGGCGACCGTGCTAAGGCGCTGCAGAATCTCTTCTCGGGCGAGAAGACAAATAGAGATTTTAATCGTCGGTCAGGTGACGCAGAAGAAATGCGACTCTTCTTTATTAAGCTGTCTTCGCGCGGTCGGCGTGAAAGATGCTCGATGCTACTGGGCTGTGCGTGACCAGAACAGATGGAGAGACAGAGACAGATATATATATATATATATATATATATATATATATATATATAGAGAGAGAGAGAGAGAGAGAGAGAGAGAGACAGACAGACAGACAGACAGACAGACAGACAGAAAGAGAAGGGTGAATGGGGAAGGATGAAAGGAAACAGAGAGAGAGAGAGAGAGACACACACACACATTGACAGAGACAGACAGAGATACACACAGAGGGTTGAAGGATGAAAGAATAAAAGTATCAAAGGAAATAGAGAGAGGTTGATAGATAGATAGATAGAGAGAGAGATAGATAGATAGATATATGGGTGGGTGGGTGGGTGGGTGGATGGATGGATGGATGGACGGACTGACAGACAGACAGACAGACAGAAAAATAAAAGGGAAAAGAAGGATGACTGGACGGAAGGAGGAAAGGAACTAAGGAGAGAGGGAGAGAGGAAGAGAGGGAGAGAGGGAGAGAGTGAGAGAGTGAGAGAGTGAGGGAGACAGTGAGTCAGAGAACAGGGAGACAGAGGGAATGGGAGAGGGAGTGGGAGAGGGAGATATATATAGCGCGCTGCTTAGCGGCGTTTGGAAAGAAAGAAGATTCGTCTTATATCGACTCCTTCGCTGCTCACCGCTTCCGACATGATCATCTCTCCCTCTCCCAAGGACTTCCCCAAGCAGTAGCGTGCAGACGGGGCGGGGATGAGCGGGGGCGGTGTCTCCGGGCATCCACCCGATGGGGGACATCCAAATGAGGGGTCAGGCATGGGTAGGTGTTATATAAATCTATATACCGTCGGGAATGACTGGTTTGATTGACTCGGCGACACTTTTTGCTCGTCAACACTTAAAAAAATGAAAACCTTAAAAATTATCGACTTGGCCGCAGTCATCCACCAGCCTTGCACGTACATACTTACTTAGACACGTACATGTATACATGCGTACATGTATGCATACTTACAAACAAGCATGGATGCATACACACATAATTATCCGTAATAATAGCGTTATTTCAAGTGGTTTAGTTAGCCTGTGTGAAAAACACTGCATATAATTATTACTCTCAACATATAACAGCACCGTTTTTCTTGATGACTTTTGAACCAGTTTAATGTTTCAACTGTTACCGCCTTCTTGTTTAAACTGTTCCGTTTGTCCACAACTCTTGCACTAAAGAATTATTGGGCTTGGAAAGTATACATGTTGCTGTAAAAAAGCGACAAGCATCCTTTGTCAATAAACATGCGAAGAAGCCACTGTATTTTGCTGAGTGCATTGCTAGAATTTGTCTGAGGGCAGAGGCTGGCTGGATGGGCAGTGCTAATGGCTGTACTGTGTAAAGTTTGTGCTTAGTTTGTGCTTAGTTTATTATTAGTTTGATTTTATTTGTTTTTTCAGTTGATTTGTGTTATTCCTTGTTTGTGTACTATTTTTTTGATGCTGTGCTTGTCACGAATAAAGATTATTATTATTGTTCTTGGTCCAGCCATTTTCACGAACAATTTGCACGAATTGCCTCTTGTACTGCATGCTAATGCAAAGAATCGCTCACGTGGCGCTTACTTACTTACTTACGTGCATCCATGGTTGGGACAAATCGCGTAAATCTGCCATCAGTGGCGTAACCAGGGTTCCATAATGGGGTGAGGGGTGGGGGGTTACCGACAGCCTACGAGTAAAAACCTCGTAATGGAGGAATTCTTAGCACATTTACCGTATTCTCATCGAATCCTCGATCATTCGGTCAAGCTACCCCCCCTGCTACCCCCCCCCCCCAATTTCTCAACGGTTCTGCCTAAATCCCACGACCTGTCCCATCTTCCCAAATTGGAGGCCCGTTCCTCCCCAAACAACTCCCCTCCCCCGCCGTGGCTACACCGGCGCCCGCTATTGTCCGGCGGTTTCAAACGGCGGATTTTCTAGACGCCGGTCGACCTTTTGACCTTCGGGTTTTCCGTCTTCCAGACGACGACGACGACGACGCAGACAGAACGCATAAAACCGTATACACACCCGTTAACGATCGCGTCTGGCACCACTGCTTCCCCCATCCCTACCCCTCCTACCCCTCCACAACCACACACGCCCCCCCCCGCGCGCAAAGAAAGGGGAAGGCGATACGGGTTATCCGAACGGTAGCGGCCGTTTGCTTTGAGTTTTACGTCGTTCGCCGATATCGGCGTGGTTTCTTCCTTCCGTCACCGGTCAACCGAGCACCGATCGATGGCTTCGTGGTCTGAGGAGGGAGGAGGAGGAGTAGGAAGAGGAGGAGGCGGAGGAGGCGGAGGATGTGGGAATAACTGCCGGGCGTTTCCTCCGTCGCCGCCGCCGCCGCCGAATGCTGGGAACGGCGGCAAATCTAGGATCGATGGAGTCGTGGAGATGGAGCAGCCAGTTGTGAAACCGACCCACGGGCGGCGCGAACAGGGACCGATAGGCACGGGACTTCGAGGAGACAGAAGGACACAATTGTGTGGGGTGGAGTGCGGGGGGGATAGTGGTGGAGTGGGTGGGAGATGCGGGGAAGGGGTTTGGAAAGCGAGGGAGAGGTGAATGGGGGGGGGACGAAGAGAGGATCGATGATAAAGGAGGCGAAATTGGAGCGTTAGAACCAACCCGCATGAGAGTGACCTTGTGGGGCACGAAATCCGGAAAATAGATGACGATCAAGGTCATTTTTCGCCTTTTCATTAATTTCCGGACGAAATTTTGCCTCCCTCCTGCTGCTAAGTCTGGCCCGTCCAGATGTATCGCTCTGTAGAAGAAACCTCATTTCGACACACACACACACAACGGGTGTCTTGGTGGTCATTAAGATCACAGTGAGTATATACGGGACGGGATCTTATGCGATTTTAATCTTCACAGACTTTGCATTGACTCGGTGGACCAATGGAGGATGCGTGCTTAACCCTTTAACTGGGGATCCCGGATATATCCGTCCAGTTTACATTGAGTTACAGTTAAATACACGGTTAAGGGGTTAACTAATCATGATATTTCGTCCACACAAGAATAAAACTACAAATCTTGTCAAAAATCACCAGTATAGGGCCTTCTATTAATGGTGTATTCGACAAGATTTGTAGTTTTATTCTTGTGTAGACGAAATTTCATGATTCGTTAACCTACATAATTTAATTTTCTGATCCCTGCCATGAATTCAACTGCTGACTTTATGGTAACATAGGTGACCTACTGTGCCATTCTGGAGAAAGAGGGATACACAGTCTAGTTTCTCTCACAGAGGTAGGCTAATTCCGCCAAACCTACCCTTAAGACATATTTATTTAGCATTTCCTACTAGGGTCCCTTGTAAAGCGCTCTTGACTGTACCCTTCGCTATGCGTATTGCGCTATATAAAATAGTCAGTACTACTACTACTACTACTGCTGCTACTGCTGCTGCTACTGCTGCTGCTGCTGCTGCTGCTGCTGCTGCTGCTGCTGCTGCTGCTGCTGCTGCTGCTGCTGCTGCTGCTGCTGCTGCTGCTGCCACCACTGCTGCTGCTGCTGCTGCTGCTGCCACTGCTGCTGCTGCTGCTGCTGCCACTGCCACCACCACTGCTGCCACTGCCACCACTGCTGCTGCCACTGCTGCTGCTGCCACTGCTGCACCACCACCACTGCCACTGCTGCCACTGCTGCTGCTGCTGCCACCACTGCTGCCACCACTGCTGCTGCTGCTGCTGCTGCTGCCACCTGCACCACCACCACCACCACCACCACTGCACCACCACCACCACCACCACTGCTGCTGCTGCTGCTGCCACCACCACCACCACTGCACCACTGCCACCACCACCACCACCACTGCCACCACCACTGCTGCACCACTGCCACCACCACCACCACCACCACCACTGCTGCTGCTGCTGCCACCACTGCTGCTGCTGCACCTGCTGCTGCACCACCACCACCACCTGCTGCACCACTGCTGCTGCTGCTGCTGCCACCACCACTGCACCTGCTGCTGCCACTGCACCTGCTGCTGCTGCTGCTGCACCTGCTGCTGCTGCTGCTGCTGCTGCTGCTGCTGCACCACCTGCTGCTGCTGCTGCTGCTGCTGCTGCTGCTGCTGCTGCTGCTGCTGCTGCTGCTGCTGCTGCTGCTGCTGCTGCTACTACTACTACTACTACTACTACTACTACTACTACTACTAATAATAATAATAATAATGATTTGGCGTTGCCAATTCTCCAAATCTGTTTTACAAGTCAAGACCCAATTTTTGCCACACATAATATGTTGAACTAGTAGGGCAGTAGGCCCTATTTTGCATCTTACTGTTTGAACGTATAAAAACTGTGAAATTAAAAACAATTTTCGTTTGATTGCATAGATCAATATCTAAGAATTCCAGAATCTGTTAGTCTAACACAATTTTTCTTTGGAACATCTGTAGGCCTATATCCTGGATTTACAGTATAACTTCGATATAACGGACTCGGTTATAAGGCATTCTCGGCTATAACGTTCCGCAAAATTCCGCAAAGTCCCGTGTGATGCGCTATTGTATTGGACAGTATTGGATACTACGTACCTCGGACATAACATACTACATTTTACAGACAGACTCTCTAAGAAGGTTATTATTATTATTATTACTGACTAGTTTATATAGCGCAATACGCATAGCGAATGCTAAAGTCAAGATCGCTTTACAGGTGACCCTAATAGGAGATGTTAAATAAATATGTTTTAAGGTTCCTAGTGAACAGTTCAGGAGATGTTATAGCGAAGGTTATAGCGAAGTTCTACTGTCATTATTTTAGAATGCTTTCATCTCTGAACGATTAATTATCGTTTATCGATTTATAGTTAAATTGGCTAATTAATAACTAATATATAATTAATTATTTGCCAGTGTGAGTCAGTGATAGATCAGAGTTAGGAGTGTTACTCTAGTGAAACTGTTTTCTAATATTAAGATGATGATGACGATGAGAAGGAGGAGGTAGTGGAGGAGGAAGAAAAGGAGGAGGAGGAGGAGGAGGAGGAGGAAGAAGAGGAAGGCGACGATCTGTCTCTAGCGCAGTTCCAATTGGATTTTACTCCACCAGCGAACGAGAGGAGTGAGGCGATCACAAACATTTTAGAGTGGTGAACAACGTAACCATGGACGCTATGGTCAAATTCGATGATGATGATGATGATGACGATGAGAAGAAGAAGAAGAAGGAGGAGGAAGAAGAAGAAAGATAAACAAAATGGACAGGACTGCAGATGTCAGAAGCAGTCGAGAAGACACGGGATCGATATTGCTGGTGAAAGAAAATTCATGCTGTCACCTCAACTTCAGTTCATAAAGGAACAAGAAGAAGTAGATGATGATGATGATTATCATCATCATCATCATCATCATCATCATCATCATCATCATCATCATCATCATCATCATCATCATCATCATCATCATCAGATTTCATGGCAAGAGCACAGCCGCTGCCATAACTTAATTATCAGAATAGTGTTTCTAATGAAATTTGGCAAAACTGGGCCGCCGCTTAATAATTATTAATCGCCTTGAACAGGAGTGCTGCAGCGGCAACATATTGGTCCCTGAAGTCAACAGCTTCCAGTTTCCCGTTTATTGTGTAGGGCTGTAGGCTATCCACAGTATCACATAAGAACAAAGAAACCGAGTGACTCCGGACACGCGATAAGACAACCACAAGACACCATCGAGAGCAAATGCGGTCACAGGACTGGTGGAAGGAAAAATTTGTCCACAACACTCAAGCTAAAAAAATTTCTTTCTTGGACCCACCCTCTGCTTAAACAATTGGCATTCGTGGCTCTTGTGCTGCTATAGTGTGCCAATGTAAGGAATCGATCGTATGGAATATCCACTTCCCCAGTCATTATTTTATATGTTTCAATCAAATTCTACCTCTCTCTTCTCCTTTCTAATGTTGTCAATCCAAAATATTGAAGTCATTTTTCGTAGCTTAAATTATGGCATCCGCTGACCATCTACTTTTCCAGTCATTATGTTTATCCGACAAGCCTGAAAATGCGCTCGAAATCTCCAAACTTCAATATACTATTGCCATACATTTTACAACTTCAAATTCCTACAGAGGCGTCCACTACGATGCACCAAGCCCAAAGCCGTCGAAACCGAACATGTCACCGCAGAAGCCTTGGTTCGCCCCTCCGATTCCGGACTCCGGAATCCTGGCTACGCCGCTGGTCACGACAGCAATTAAGACGCACGACAGGCGACACACGCAGACGGAGCAGCGGAAGTCCAAGTGCGGTTGCGTTAACCCGTAGAACCGAACCAGTGCCGTTTATAAGAAATCCGGCAAGGTCCGGTCTACGGAACTACGTTGCTCGCTTTAAAACGCCCTCTGGTCGCAAGTTTGCACTCTATATAATATAGGCACTTAGGCACTTATATATATATACAGATATTTTTACACCTATAACATCTCCAAACACCCCCTAATCTGAAAGCAACACCCCCTAATTATGATGCAGCTTTGGCGATCTATGGGAACTAATAAATGACGACAAGTTTTAAATAATTGATAGGCCCTAATATGCAAGAAATATGCTACTGCACTTAATCTATCATCGCTGCATTTGGACAGTTTTAGCTGTTGGGGCCTGTCCTACTTCTTAAACTGGCTCAGGATCTATCGTGCAGAACCTTCGATTTGTTCCCGATGCGAATCTGGCGAATAATATTGTAATATTGCAATAGGGGTATCCAGTGTTTACCAACAAAGTCCGGTTGCTCCGCCCACTGGTGGGCAGAAACCATAGAAACCATTGCCGTCTATTAATAGACGCCAATGGCAGAAGCAGATTTCTTGCTGGTGGGCATAGATCGGTGACCATAGAGATTGTTCTGGATACTCTTATACAACAAGTTCTCACTCACAATTCTCTTCGCTTCTAGCACAATCCCCTCGTGTATTCTACCAAAACGTAAGGCGTTTATCTTCAAAATATTATTTATTTCTTCCATAGCGGTATCGTCCCAACCAAGATTATCCTTTCTGATAAAATGACCCTATCTAACTGATCCTTATTTAGTCTAAGCGCCAAAGAATAAGAATAAGCAGCTAGAGCGGTACTACTTTCGAAGGGCTATGCGAATTCACGAGATTTTACTTACTTACTTAATACTGTACAGGACCCAGATCTCTACGTAGAATACGATAACATTTCGTTGAAGTAATACAGGGTGGCGCAAAAAACGGACTAGTCCCGTTTAGGCTTACATTTAATATAGTCCGGTTTTTTGCGCCACCCTGTAAATGCGTTGATTTCCAGGTGAGAGGGAAACCTTTTTAGCGTCGCCGATTTCGATAACGTGCAACCTGCATGTTCCCGGTGTTGATGAAAACCGATTCGGTGATCTCAAAGGAGCGAATGAATTCTTGCGAAAGGAGTCAAAGGACGAGAGATCAACGCGTCTCAATCCGAAACCTGGAAGGAATTATATTAATTTCGTCGCTATGCGGCGCTAGAGCTAAGACATTCCCTAGAGAATGGGCGATGATTTGTGAGAAAGAAATGCAAATGTTGAACATCTGTTGAAAATACCTTTCCTATTCTTTATTCTTAAACCGATCTCAATACCTGTAATAATAATAATAATAATAATAATAATAATAATAATAATAATAACCGCCCATTCTCTAGATAATAATGTGATTTTAAATAATAATAATAATAATAATAATAATAATAATAATAATAATAATAATAACAACAATAATAATAATAATAATAATAATAAGAAGAAGAAGAAGAAGTAGTAGTAGTAGTAGTAGTAGAAGAAGAAGAAGAAGAAGAAGAAGAAGAAGAAGAAGAAGAAGTAGTAGTAGTAGTAGTAGAAGAAGAAGAAGAAGAAGAAGAAGAAGAAGAAGTAGTAGTAGTAGTAGAAGAAGAAGAAGAAGAAGAAGAAGA